>VZRZ01005254.1:1031508-1055298 GCA_013398175.1 Climacteris rufus
CCCGCCCCGGGCCCCGCGCGCACCGCGAACACGGCCTCCCATTGGCCCGCGATCCCCGCCTCAGCCGCTCCCCATTGGCTCCCGCCGCCTCCTCGCGCGCCGGCCGCAGCAGCCGCCCCTCAGGGGGAGGCGGGAGCGGCCACCGCCCCCTCCCAGCCCCACCTGGCCGGGCGATCCCACCTGAACCGCCCCGGCGCGGCCCTGACCCCGCTCGGCCCGGGCATTGCCAGACCCCACTCCAGACACCTCCTCATGGCTCGGCCTTGTCAAGGAGTCCCTCTCCTGCCTGCACTGACACACAGCGGGGTTCAGCCCCCGGAGCTGCCCCGCATCTCACGGCCCCGTTTGCCGCCATGCTACAAACAGCACCTTGTGTTATCAGCCTTTGACATTGGCCGGGCCCAGAGGGAGCTCACCCGCCAGGCTCCCCACAGAGAGTGGGGCCACAAACCACTCCACTCTGATCCGATACACAGCACTGTGTTGAGCACCCTCAGCTCCAGAGCCTGGCTGGAGCACAGAGCCAGCACAACCCTGTCACCTGCCCATCTGCCACATCAGCTCCTCGTTATTGCTGCTCAGAAACAGCACAGACACCCAAATAAAACTAGGTATCCTGCTTTCTTTAGCCAACGCCACAGAAACTGTCTGGTGTGCCAACCTCAGCAGGACACTGTCTCCTATTTTGACTACAACCATGGAAACCACTTCAGGTATCTGCAAGATGGAAGGGCATCCCTCACATTCCTGGTCACTCCCATGAATGCTGTCCCCAGCCCCAGTTATGGGTTCCTCTGTGAGAAGCACACACAGCAAACATGACAGAATTGATATTTACATACATCAGCAGTCACTTTGAATGATACACACACCTCTCACCTCCTTTCATTTGCCCAGCTGACTCCATCAAAAGCAGAAAGAAATTGCCCAAGTCTTCCTTTTTCATACTAATGAATGTGAGTAGTTATGACAGAATTAAACTAACAATACTTCAGATTATTATGGAAGGTCTGGCACTTGAAATCACTCATTTGGACTTTAGCAGCTCTCTCCTGAGCTGGGTCCTGGAAAAACCAGAAGGAAGTGGCCAGCTGAAAAGAATCAATCTGTATGATTTTGATCCAATAAATTATTTCATTTTAAAATACAGAGAATACCTGACCTATTCTATACAATAGCAGGAGATATCTACTACTTGTAGACAGTGGGATAAGGTGTTACCATCTTCAAAAAAGGAATGGTGGTGGCCCACCTAAAGTACCACAGCATGGGAGCCTCCAGTCAAGGAATCGGTGGTGGTAAAAAAGAGCAGATAAAACGTCTCACTGAAAAGGGGCAAAAGGCCTTTCCTTTTTTCCTCTCACAAGAAGAACTGAAGTTCTGGTCTATGGAGACTATGGAGAGCAGAAAGCCTGTTCTGCAACTTCATTGCCATTCAGATTCCTGCAAAGGCCAAGCCTCTTGCTCTCAGTGGAACTGCTCACACATTACTGTACGTAAAGGTGCTTGCATGGACAAAACCCAGATGCTGTCCTCCTTGGAAAATCACCGACAGTGAAAAAAGGGGGAAGGCAACCAAGGATGAGGCAGGATCTAGATAAAAGCAGGGTGCAGCAACAGCACTTCTACTTATGTCAGCATTTTCAACCCTGCATGGCAAAACTTCACAGCAAAGACCAAGATCAGAAAATCCATGTACAATTTCCAGCTTTTCTCTTGTTTCTTCCTAGAACACAAGTACTTTTCTAGAAAAATATATGTGTGATCACTTGCAATAACCACATGAAAGGGAGAAAAGAGATCAGGCATATTCTGATTCGAGACATAATTGTGCTTTGTAAGAGTAGTGTGATTCCAGCCAGGAGCATTTAAGATTGTAACTGAACAAGATCTAACCTGTGTGCTCAGACTGTTATCTGATTTTCTCTAACTATACCAGACTGTCTAATATAAAAGACTGTTCCTCTTTTAAAAAATTATCCATGTACACTTACAGCCAAACGTTTTGGAAGTCCCTTACTCCATTGCTGCTACATGTAACCAAAAAATTACTGGAAGTCTAATATCCTCATTAAGTATATGCAGTGCTGCTCTTTAGCTTCCTGGGCACCAAGGCCTAAAGCAGCTCCAAAAAACCTTACACAAGCATCCATGAGCTCCTCTGTTCCTTGACCCCAAGTGAGCTGTGTGGAGGTGGACAGAGGTACAGTCACTCTCTGCAGAGCCGTGGCTCCCCTCACACAGCCTTGCTGTTCCTTACCGGTATCACTCTGTTTGCATTCTTCTTCCTAATGAAACAGTGGAACAAAATTCTCATTCCCTCTGCAGTTACCCCATTTTTTCCTTCTAAATTCAGCCTTTCTACACTGCAATTTCCTCTATAAAGTTCATTCCTTCTCTTTCAGATGACACACTTTTCCTTTGTGTATGATTAGACCAAATACTTCAGCCACGTTTTATGAACCAGACGTCTGATAATAATGAGACAACTTAATGTTTCCATTACTAATTTGGGAACTATTTTCTGAGATTACGTCCATGGCTGGAATTCCAGATGGAGGCACACAACCTGACTTTCTGGTACTTTATTTTCTTCTAAAACCTTTCTTCCTTCCCCCAGCCCTCATATTATTATCCCTTAGAGACAACATACAAAGGCACACTGTGATTTCACAGGGCAGCATCCCTTTCCCACCTGCCCCAGCATGCCCTCTGTACCAGAGGACACCAAAAGATTGGGGCAGCAGCTTGTTCTTTGTCGTACGTGAGGTGCAGTGTAGCCCACACACTCTGGAGACACAAATATAATGGAAAGGCAAATATTTGACAAAATGTTTAAGTATTGTATCTGCCTTTTCAAGTGGAAAACAGGAATCTGAAAAAGACTGAGAGCTGTGCCATGTCACCAAACTTTTCTTCAACCAAAACTCTCACTTCTCAGAAGAAATCAGTGCCAATTTCCTAGGCCCTAAGCCAAACAGAATAGTTTGGATTACTTGGACAGAAAATATGCAAACAGGATATCGAATGCCCTTTGAGCACAGCAAGCTGTTTGTGGGAGGCATTTAACTTCCTGTAAACTGGGTGTTTATAGAAGTTGTCACTTTGTCCTGAATGAAGCACAGCCTCTATTTTCAGATTTTGTATGTAACCTGTAATATGTTGGTCAAACAAACAAACAAACAATCTGCTTTTTTGCCCCCGCCCCCCGTCTGTCTCCTTCCTCAGTAATTCACTATGAAAATCACAGTAACTGCTCAGATAGATACAAATTTACCTTCTAAGCATGGAACACATTCCCTTTGTGACTGGTGAAGATGATTAGGCTGTATTGATCCCAGCTAAAGCTTTTTGCTACAAGCAATAAACCCAGCAGCAGCAAGGATAAAACTCAGTTCTAGCAATGAACTTGAGCCGTTCATTCTGCTCCAAGTCTGAAATTGGAATTGAAGTCCAGACTTTTGCTCCAGCCGGTAATGAATAATTGCAAACACATCTACACACATAGAGAACTTTTACATATGCCCTTTTTGTTCCTAGGATATAACACCAAAAAATGAGATTATGTTAATATGGGGGCTTTGCTGGCACTTTTATGGGTCTCGTTCAGAACGATGAACCTTATGAGCAGCAAGAAAAAGATTTATTACCGTGAATAATTAGAAACAAAATCTTATCAGTGTCATAAACATATGGTAAAGAAAAAAAATCTTTCAGTCTAAGCCAAACTCCAGTGCTTTTTTCAATTTATTCAAAATGAAGCAATCTTAACCAAGATTCAGCTCTTTCTATTCATGCATTGAAAGAAAGATAAGTTACTAATATAAAGTATAAAAATGAAATAAGTCAGAAACAAGGTCAGAAATTGATTCAACACATTTTGTGGGATTTAATGGTCTCTCCTAAGCAAATTTTTAACTTGTTGGTCACAATGCATCAAAGAGTCAGGTCTGTTACTGTACATGTGATCCTGTGGCCTGAGCTCAAATTTTACATCAAAGAGCTCCTTAACAACCCACACACCTCGCTGTTTCAGTTTTGCATGAGTTCCTGTGTACAATAAGGCAAATTACAAACCAGCAACCATTCTCTAGTGAGAGGATTAATTCCTATGCTTTATATTAACTTAACTAGGAAATATATACACATTTTTCTCGGGAAATCAAATTCACTTTTGTTAAGGAGGTTTGAAACTTGAAGTTATTTGTTGTTATTACAGATCATCTTCCAACTATCCCTTGTTGCCATCTTAACTGGATGTAAGAAATAGAGACCATCTCAGTCAAGGTATTTATACTGTATTTGGTCAATGTCTAACACACAGCTATTGCCTTAAATGGCAGCCTTAGAAGTAAAAGAAAAGCCAGAAAGATACAGTAGTCCTTATTTTGATGAAATCTTATGAGAGTTTAAAACTCCAGACCATTTCAAACTTTATAAATAATGTGGGTGACTGGATAATAGTATGTTTAATTGCTTTTTAAAGTAAACCACTGGAGCTTGGAACAACAAAGCTGTTTCTTTACCCCCCCTTTTTAACCCCTGCTTCTTGCTTTAACCCCTGCAATGGTCTGTTTCTTCAAGGTCAGCTTTTAGGTAAAAAATTATTCTGCTTGGCTTGAAAAACTTTTTATAAGAGGACTGAGACATACTGACCATTTTGCCTGCCCCTGCTTAGACAGTGGAATTTGTATAACTGTTAACAAAGTATTACATGTCTCCTTACATGAAAAAGAATGATGCAACTTTGCTTATTGCTGAAATCACCTTCAAAAGCAAATAGAAACTGAAGTGCACCTTCCCAGGGACTGTAAAGCCAGAGGTACAGCACAAGGCAGGCGCTGTGACCTTCCACACTTTAACTGCTCTGCACTGATGAAGTTCCCTGCTTGGAAAGTTGCAGGACTGGAAACATGCAAGGATTAGACATAGTAGTAGGGTTTTAAATCACTTTAAAAGGCAGAAGCTGCAAACAGTGTTCTTTTTCTAACCATTCTGGCTGTAAACACAGGCTGCAGAGTCACAGGAGTGCTTTGTGGTCATTGTTTCATCAAGAGTATGTTAAAAAGAAAAATCATTGGCACGATTAAGGGAGCCTTACTCAATCATGCATTTCAAAACAGATACTGTTCTCCTATTTTCCAATATATTATGGAATGGTTATATGAAGAGTCAGAACGTTTTATAACTTTTAAGCCAAATCTTTGGAATATTTGGATTTTAAATGTAGCTGCGAAATTATATTTTTAGAACATACTGACAATTAAATTAATATTTCTGTAAGTTCAGATAATTTGAAATTCTAGCACGATTCTTCCTTATGCACATTTAAAGCTCATTTTCCAAAGCCATTTACCTGTCCATCCTTCAAATTTACTTGCTGCAAACATAAGCCAGCTAAGCTTGATTGCTTAAGTGTTTGAGGAATACAATCAGGAAAGGAGCACAGGCTCAACACACATACATGTTTACACATCAAAATCAATGACAAAAAAAATCCCAACTATAAGCTCTAATTTTTATTTTTACTAACTTTCCATTTGAGTTCTAGTGGAGACTTTGGAAAGTTTACATGATGAGTATAACAACAGCTATATTTTCTTGGTAAATCTCCTTGGAGTTTTGGAGGCAAAGGGTTCCATACTAGCCTTGAAAACACGAGGAATTTCAATCAGATTGAACAAGATAAATTACAGCTACTCTAGAATGAAAAGAAAAACAGCCCAGGCCTCCAAAACCACAAGTATAGAACTGGGATTTTTATTGCAAGCAAGTTTCAAGCCTGTTTCCATAACAATCTGCATTCTTGTCTCCCGTGTGCAGGTAGCACCGTAGGGCATTTATTGATTGCTATATAAAAGTTGACAAAATGATGCATTATTCAGTAAATTGCCACATGCAGGGAAAAGAAATGGTACCTTTTTTCTGAAATCTTACAAGTATATACTTTTTTTTATTTTACAGACAGTCTGCAAAGCACTGAATCACCCTTTTGTAATGCACTATATATCTAAAAGACCCCTTGTTTAGTAGCTCAAAACAAACTTCTTCATATTTGTCAATATTTGCTAGATGTGGAGTCCAATCAATTTTTGCTGTAGTGATGCACACATTTGGATTAGAATGTCACCTAACCAGAAATAGCTCCTGTGTCAGGCTGATGTTTCCCATGAGCTTTTATATTTTCTTCTTACAGTCAATTCATTATAAACTGGCTCCTGCCAGAGCTTTACCCAGCTTGGAGAGCTCAGCAGCCCAGGGACTAGAGCAGTTCTAGGCATGTCAGGCACCTAAATTCCAGAATTAGCAGCTTTAAGTGCTGCAGACGAGAGGTTTGCACGCTGAAACAACTCCCCCTCTTTCTGACCAAGCCGTTGAGGGTGATAATCTTGTCTCAGCTTAAACTCATTCACAGTGCACTTTTTTTAATAGTCAGTTTTGTATTAGGTGGTGAGCTGTGAGAAAACATAGGCAGCCCTAGGAAACACAGTTGGTACAGTCCTGTCACAAAATTAGGTCAATGGCTTTTTGTGCAATTAAAGCAGCAGAGGAAACACAAGACGTCTTGGGTGAGACACACAGTGCTTGATCTGCACCTGAAAAACCTGACTGCCACCTTCACTGCCATTTCACCCAGTGGGAGTCCCAATAAGGTTCTACGTGCCCAAAATGTGGCCTTACTGTCTTCAAGATTCAACAATGTATCTAACAAGAACCTATCACCTCTCCCTAGAAATGTGTCTTGTTTTAAGGTCTAGAACCATTTACTTTAACGACAAAAGCTGACATTTTCATCTCTTCTTATTACTCCAAACACATGGGTCATAAGTTATGTGCCTGTGCCTTTAATCCAGGGCTGAGTAATTACTTTTAGACCAGTGGAATCACTCCAGGGTTTTTTTGGTGTCTAAACCAAATGTTCTCCTAAGGATTTGGAAGCATATGAAGTGAATTTAGGGATGAACGTCTATGTCAGTACTTGGAAATTGCAACTGAAATGAACTAACCCACTCTGTAGAAGGAAGGGAAAGAGAACCTGAAGCAGAGATCTAAATTTCAAGAGTAAGAGCAAGCACATTGTAGCTTTGCACATACAGGTATAATTGCATCACCATTCCTTGTATTTTCCCCAGCATTTCTTTTTCTTTCATATTTGTATTAATAACGGCAAAAGGAATAAAATAAATTGTGCTAGGTACTTCACCTCTTATTCCTCTCCTTCAGTACACCTTTAAAACCTTTCCATAGACCAGAATATTGACTATAAAGGGACCAAATGTAAGACATAAGTAGAAGCAAACAGATCAAAATAAAATGCATTTAACTGAGAAACTAGCTCGAATTTTCTTGTAACAACCCACACATGCTACTGGTATTAAACAGTACATTTGAATACTCTGACCTAGTGTCTAAGACAAAGGAAACCATAGAGCACTTTGGGGGAAAAAATGTCTGGGGAGCATAAGTTCATACATGTAGGAGCTAAAGGCAAATGCTTGAATAATTTACAATCATAACATGCACGAAAATGAAACACTGTGACTTTAATAACTGGTGGTTTTTTTTTTTTTTTCCCCCCTTAAACTCCTATTATTAGGCTATTGTGCTCCAGGCTAGCATATCAGGTGCTGATAATGAACATTCAGGGCCAAGGCTTTTGCTGCATGAATGAAAACTGTTCTGCTCAAAAGATTAATAAAGGATTATCTTCTTGTATACACATATATATATACACACACACTAAACAGAATGAAAATTGGAACCAAAATTGGAACATTGAAGTCTACTCAAGTGTTGTTAATAATATGGAATTAAGTTTAGGAGAAAAGAGGTTCCAAAAGGCACACTAGTATATGCCAGAAAAGTTATTTTTATATATTAAAGCTATTTTATGCTTTATATTATCCTTATAATGCACAGTCTTACACAAACAAACCAAGGATGTGCATGTACATCACATTAGAGCTCTTCACTACCAGGTATTGCTTGTGATCGATGCACTGCACCCAGGTTATGTCTGAGCTGCAGATGTAATGTAACCTTAGCAGAGTGAAAAAAGGACAATCAAGAAAATCATAGTCTTGAGGTGGCAAAGAGGCTTTTCTGTAATGAAGGAATCACTGTCTCAAAGAAATCTTTTCAGGTGAGAGGCTTGAAAATGAACCTTTAGACCCAGAGTGAGATCAAAGACCTTGCAAAATCCAACTGCACATAATGTGGAGAAGTCTGACTTACTCTTGGTTTTAAATATGACTAATTCTCCTTTCAAACCTGGTTGGGATTTGAATACTGCAGCTCGAAGTTTTCAAGTCTTTTGTGAGCAGCTGAAATACTGATAGCTGCTTTCCTGGGAGTCGGTAGCCACACACCCGACTGAGCTGCACTGCTGCAGCATTCCCGATGCTGAGCCATATTCCAGCAGAGGCTGGGATATTTCTGAGCTACACATTACGGGCCGGTCAGCTGGCACCAAGATGCTGATTGTTGGGTCAGCAAGGAAAGTGAACCCTTGCATTCATTTTGTAGTTCCTCCTTTAGCAGATGCACTGATTTGTCTCCATAAACTGAAGCCTCCCCGTAAGTGCAGAACTCTAGAACAGAAATTTGTTGAAACTGAACATCAGATCAAAAGCTCCAAGACTCTAACAGCACAATTTCATGAGCTCTGCCTCCTTAAGAAGCCAAGGAAAAAAATACAGCTACATTAAAAATAAATGAGCAGCTTTTCCTGACTCTGAACCCAGAAAATAATGACATGAAACCAAAATAAAATGCAGCACTATCACTTGTATTCCCAAATGCCAACATTAATTCTCCCTCTTCTAGCTCCCAGAGACTTGTTAAACAAATGAGCCTTATAATGCATTTTGCAAGTGAAAGGTCCCGGAGTGGTAAAAAGTCAACTCCCATACCGAAGGCCCTTAACAAAATGCTGCAGCTTGCTCTAGGAGATCTGCACTGAAGGGAATCGGCCTGACCTCGCTCCTGCCACAATCCCAATTTTCTCCTTTGATCAAATGAGTGGTTCTGCAGCTGTGGCAATAGTCTGGGCTTTTAGATCAAACCTGGTATCTCGATACCTGGAAGTCAAGTCAGCTCGTGTAAATCATGAAAGGCTGGTTTCGTGTGTGTACAGACCACTCAAAGCTTTTTTTATACCTGAAAAAAAATCATCCATTTAAAACACGTCTGATGTACCACATTTTCCCTGCACACATGGGCTGGGTGCACAGCCACACTGCCATCCTGGTTATCCTCCCTGCGCCCTTGGCGGCATTTTTGGAATCACGTTACACCTCTAAGATTTTTTGTCTCCTGGAGAGAGAGCTGACTTTGCTTGCACACCGTGATCCCCCCAGGAGAACTTTTCCCCTTTTCCCTGGTTTTCCTCACTTCTCCTTATTATTTTCTCCCTTAAGTTAAAAAAAAAATTTAAAGTCTGTGGACTGAACGAAGGCGAAGGCGGGATGACTGAGCCACTTGCTTCAAACCAAGGAGAAAAACCTTAAATCCCAACCGCAGGAACACAACATGTCTCCTCCCGCTGCATTAACGCCGCCTCACGAAATGGCGCCTGCCTCTGCAGGCAGCTGCCTCAAAGCGCCCACGGCTCCGCGGGAAAACAGAAACCCAACTTTTTTTTTTTTTTTTTTCCCCTAAACCTTTCATTTTTCTCTCTTTACATTCAGCATCTCGGTGACTCCCGAGAGCCCTCTGTAAAGCCGTAACCTGACAGGGAGCGTTCTCCTTCATGGAAAAGCCTTTCCCTGCCGCTTTCGGAACCCCCCCGGGACTGCTCCCCACTCTGGCGTGGCTGTGTGGGGCTGTGGGCTCCAGCCCCTGCCCACTGTAAACAAATGTGCCGGTTCAGCCGCTATCTCCACGATCTTGCGTTTCCAGAATTTTCTCCCTCCGCTTCCCAAATGTAAAAGGACTTTTTGTGCTGAACACGGAGCGGGAGCGGTGACGGGCTCGGCGCAGGGCGCCATGTGGTATTTGGTTTCTCTACAGTACATGTTTTTATAATGAAGGGGGAAGGGAAGGAAGGGAGCTGCTCCTACCAGCATGCCAATAATCTGTTGCAAAGGGCTGGAGCGCTCAGAGCCAATTAGTCCTCCCGTTAACCATTTAACTGCTGAAACAAAGCCGGTCTCGGGCACAGCATCAGCGGGATTCGGGACAGAAAGACTGTGTGAGCTCCCAGGGCATCGAGCTCGTACAGATTTGTTCACAGATGTATCTTTTCTACACTTGATCAATAAATACTTTCGATACACAAACTGGCCACTGAAACTGCTTTAGGTCACAGCATGCAAAGGTGGGCTAACTATAGCCAGACACACACACGCCACACACCTTTAATAGCAGCTGGATGTGTTTCAGGATCAGTGCCAGCCTGTGGTGGAACCATAAATTAGGAACCGTAGGAGCTGCACTTCCAATACAGGTATCAGGTGGGGACAAGTCCCTGCCACAGAAACAGCAAATCCATAGTGTCCATGGTGGGGTGGGAAGACTCAGAGAGCTGCTGTGACAAAGATCAGATGTGTCACTACAACATCTCCCAGCAATGCTGCTGTGGGTGGAAAAACACCATAAGGTGGGACAAGCTCTACGAAAGCAATGGCAGGCTCTGTCTCCCTCTGAATGTTATGTCTCCATCATCCAGACATCACCTCCCTGCACCAGTCTTGTTTTTTCAACCCCTTAACCACATCAGAGCAAGACAAAAAAAGTAGGCTTTTATATTCTGCAGTTTAATTTGTCATAAACCCTTAATTCCTGAGGCAGACTAGTTCGTGGCTTGTTTTGTGCCACTGAACAAGACAGAGAAGAACACACACAGGGAATTCTCAGCCTCAATCTTTTTCACTGAGGGCAAGCCTGAACATGGCCAGAGAGCACAGACGAATTAGACCTAATGAACAGCAACAATAACTGGCTCCCGCTTGACCCAGCGGGTCCGTAAACCTATTTTTGTCCTCCTTTTTTATCCCATGACGTATCAGCGAATATTGTCTCAGACTCCCAGGGATACCAGGAGGACCAGCAGAGTTAGTACAGTACAGTGAAGTGCCTGGGGTGCCAAAAGCAGGCCCTGCACCCCAGCTCGGCAGCCCTGGAAAGAAGCAGTTTATTTGCTGGGGAAGGCCTGTACTAGCACTGCAGCTCTGCTCCCAGCCCAAGCAAGCTGTGCGGTGCACATGAAAAGCATATTCCCACATCACTATCCTCCCTAATGGATGAAAATGCAGTCAAATTCCCCTGCTCGCCATGCAGGAGGTTCAGTGCCCGTGAAAGTTGCAAGTTTGCCCTGTCTGAAGGGCTATAGGAAGGCTGATACTGTAACAAAGCTCACTGTGAAGCTCCAGGAATAATTCTGAGTAAATTAAACTATACATTACATTCAAATTAAAAGCACGGGGGACCGAGGGGGAAGAAACATATGGGTAAGAAACTAGAAGATTATTTAGGCATGTGAGCTGTCAGTGCACAGGCAATACAAGAGCTCTCTTGTTCATGCTGCCTCCCACAGCTGCATTCGCTAAATATATCCTGGACTGAGAGCTGCATTTCTCCACCCCTTCCTCATCCCAATCGCGTTTGCACAAACACCACCCAGATCCCTTGGGACAGGCAGTGAGGCATTAGCCATGCCCTAGTTACAGGCGGCATGAAGGACACAAGTGACTGATCATGTCTGCAACAGGGTGAAATTGTTATACCCACACCTTTTTTGAAGAGGGAGTCCATGCACTGACCCGTTTTTAACATAAAATCAGGGTGGTTTGTTCTCCCTAAGGACACACCCCACTTGTAGGACAGAATCAGTTACTGAAGTTATTCCCAACGGATGATTTTCAATAGATTATGGAAACAAACAAACAAACAAAAAGCATAAGAATGGCCACCTCTATTAAAAAAAAAAAAATTAATCGAATTCACTTCCTAGCAGAGCAGTGGTCTGCAGTGCCTCGAAGACTGGCTGGCCCACAGAGAGCAATCCCAGTTTTACCTTCTACCAATCTCTGTGGTGTATTGCCTGATCATACATACATCTCAGCTGGGGGGAAAAACATACGACTGAATTTCCATAGGACCAAGGTGCTCCCCCCATGACCTCCATTCTGCTGCTCACATTTCTCCCATCCTCACTTTGCATCCTTTACTTGCAAGGACACATTTGGCCAGACACAACAGAGCCTTGGACCCAACCGCAGCCTTGAGACACGGCTGCAGTCTCAGCAACAGAGGGAAGAGCTCCCCTTCTGATACAGTGAATTCTATAATGGATCAAATTGTGGCAGAAAAAAAAAAGGAGTCGTCTTGGTGTGTTTCCTCACTTCCAAGCTGTGAGCCAGCAGGGATTTTGACCCTCCTGGTCCCTGCTTCTTTCTTGCCTCACAGTTCCTCATTTCTTCAACACCTCCAGCTTCACTAGCAGCAAAGCAAATTTGACAGAATTTGGTCAATTTTTCAAGCTTTCTCATTTTAAGAAGTCAGTGGGAGCAGACTATCTTGCAATCAAACCTCACAGGAGGGAGAATTAAATATCTCATGCATGACCTTAATCCTTAGGATTTTGCAGATAGTTTCTCTTGTAATCTCAATACCCGCAGCTTATTACGCATTCGAAACGTAACTGTAGCCCTGGAACATTTTGCAACAAAAGGGATTCAAATTAATTTTGATATAATTATGCAGTCACACCAGTCACATGCTTGATGTCGAATAAATAAAAATACTGGGCTTTTGGGAATAACTGGCAGACTTAAAGTGTGGGGGGAAAAAAAAAAAACACCCTAGAATAAAACCATCTATTATATGAGGAAAAAAAGATCAGGTTCAGATGTCAAATTGCAGTCAAGGAAAATGGCACAATTATGTATGAAGAGTGGTTTTTTTTTTTAAATCTGAAAAACATAAAAGAAAGAACTGAAACTCATACTTAAGCATCTACGTAAAGTAAGGACATTATTTTCAAAGGTAGTACTATCATTTGAGGTATTAAAAAACCTTTGAAATCAGATAATTAATTCACAAAATGGCCACAGGTCCCTAAGCTTAAATTGCTGCAAGCTAGAAAAGTTAGAAAACTGTGCTGTGGGGTTTGTGTCTTTCCTGAACATTTTTTCCTTCTTTGCTTTTCTTGCCTTCCTGAAACAAAATGACCTCAAAGAATGTTCTAATTTTGTCTTTGGAAATTGCCACGTTAATTAGGGACTTTGCTGTTCAAGAGCCACACCCCGCTGCACTGGTTGTACTGGAAACCAGCCTCGCTCACTGGGGGTTTGCCTGCTCTGATCTCATAAGGTCTGATGGATCCTATGGATTGCGGAGCACACATAGGAAGATGTAGTCCCATCTCTGTGCTTTTAAGAAGGAAATACTAAACATAAAACCCAGATGTTAAACCTGAGCCACAGAGAAGCCACGGGAGCGTGAGTTACCTTCAACAACACTGCAGTTCTAAAAGCAAGCAAAGGCATAAGGAGCTGTGATGGAAGGTTTCATTCCTCAAACAAGGCAATGACTCACCCACATTCCTAACTGCACAAACAAGGGAGGCAAAGCCTTCTCCTGGCTGTCAGGATCCTCCACGTTTTACTGTGTGGAGCAAATCCCAAGCAAAGGCAAGCCGTGGTGTGTGTTACAGCAGACACAACACAGGACAAATGTGTTTTGGAAGGGGACCCTCTTTTGCACCACTCTGTGTTTACATGCCTTCTTGAAAAAATAAAGAGTTCCCAAGTACTGCTTTTCACTTCTGAAAACACACTGAAAAGGAAAAGGGCTGCTACTAACCAGTTTTCAAGAGCCAAACTCATCTTTTTTTAGATACCAAGGTTTTCTAAAACTGCTAAGAGGAAGTCATTGACTTAAAAACAAACAAATAAACAAAAAACAATCCACGGACAGATAAAACAAGTCAAAAAGTTCACTGAGCAGAGAGCTGAGCAGTGTGTCATATGGATAAAGTGCTGGTTCTAACTATCAAGATACCCATATGGAAAATTTGACCTAGGGATACAGAAACTCACCCTCCTAAACGTCTGCTCAGTCATTTCCACCATACAAGGCACGTGTCACTGATGGAGGACAGGCATATTCCAGGTGATGGGTGGCACAAAGCCAAGCTGCTAAACGTGCCCTGCTCCACCCTTCCTGCATGGTTCTCCCAGAGGCGGGGAACGCTGTGCAGGTCCCCAGATGGTCAGGGCATGGTCTGGGCTGCTGGGTGGCAGAACAGAGCCCTCAGCAGCAGGGATGAGGAGGAGGTGGTGGAAACACTGGGTATGAGGAGCCCAGAAAGCAGAGAAGGTTGCTGATTTGCAAGAGAAACTGCAGGAAACCAACATCTCTAAACTGTAAACCTCAGAGAGGTTGTGGTTAGGAGACACAGGTTGCAGGGTGACAGAGCTGCAGGGCAGGCTGTGCCTGTGCCCAGGGGAGATGCCTCAAAGCCATGATCCATGTGGAGCTCCCCAAGGAGCAGGGCTGGGTAGGTGGTCCCCTGGGTGGCTGTGCCAGGGCTCTGCTGGATGAGGTTTGTTCATCTGTGCAATGAAGGATGCCAAACTGTGAGCACAACATTCCCCTCTGGCTTTGTGAACTCCATGAAGCAGAATTAAGGCTGATGCTCAGTGTGTTCTACTTTATACCAACTTCTTCAATTCTCATGTTTCCAGTGGTAGCCAGACACCCCAAAATGACATGTTCATTCATTCCTGCTGGGGAGCAGATTCTGAGGGTTCCTGGAGCTGCTGCAGAAGGGAAATGGCAGCATTACCTTAGTGACGGGGACACTGGGGTTGGGACACCTGTTTGTGTGACAATTACCAGTGTAGGTTTGGCTGTTGGTGCAGGGAGAGACCTTGGCAGCACGGGCTGCTAGCAGGAACACAGACCAGTCTTAGTGATGGCAGTATCAAGCCTCACACTGATAAAATAAACTACCCTGGAGCTGAAGCCATGCTCGAGACATCATGGAAACGCCTGTTGCTCTAACGCTGCTGCCACGCTTTGAGCCAGGCCCCAGCGAGCTGGGACAGCACACAGACCTGCTCCTCCTGCTGCTGTAGATTCTGCTGGTGGCATTTGAAATATTTAAGGCATTCCAGACAACTCTCCTGTCAAGACTCCAGAGCTTACATTAAAAAAAAAAAAAATAATCTGCTTATCAAGTTGCAGAACAACAGCGATCCGTCTGGTTTATTAGATGGAAAGAACAAGAGCGGGGGAGGATTTTGATGACAATATTTCTGCCTCGATTAAGTGACTGTTATGATCACTGCAACAGCAAACAAACATCACGAGCTCATTACAAGATACTGCCTTGTGCAAAGGAAGACAAACCGTCACCAGAGATGGACCCTGTGCATATTATTATTATTATTACTGAGCATTTTGGCCGGCTTGTGCTGTTTGGAAAGCCCAGTTCTTCCAGGCTGCTTGAGAAAAGCAGCATTTGCCCCCAGCTTTCGGCATGAAAACACAACTGAAATCCCTCCTCGGGAACAAAGGTGCTTCCCAGGAGCCTGGCGTGCTGCCGGCATGCCGAGCGCGTAGCCAAGCAACGGCAGCCGGATTGGGGCTTGCGCCTCACCCGTGATGCTCCAGCCTCCACAAACAATTCCTGCCACGTAGACAAGACCGTGCAGGGTAATGGAAAATTACTGCAGGCTTTTTCTTAAAGGGCGAGAACCTCCGCTGGCGGAGAGGGTTGATCCGCATCCCGCTTCCCAGCGCGCCCCAGGGTCACTGCGCGTTTCCTGCGGGGAGCCTGCAGTGCGTCACCGTGCACAATGAAATAGGGTTTGCACGGTGGTCCGGCCTCAGCAGCGAGCTGAGCAGCGAGGGAAGGGGGAGCAGAGCAGCCTGAGCTGGACAAGGGCAGCTGCCGTTCTCGAACTGCGCTGGACGCGGCTCGGACGTGGCAACCTGAGCGTGGCGCAGCTCGTACGGGCTGGGAGCTGATGCCAAAATAATCCTCCTGCGCTTGGCAGGCGCAGTGTTTGAACAAGTGCCTGGCACATTCCTGCCTGCAAGGCTGCAGGAAGAAAAAAAATACTTTTAAAGAAAGAGTGAACTTTGCCGGTGGTTAAGCTGCTATCAAAGCAACAGCAATTTAAAAAGTTATGGCCACGTTTACCTCCAGTTTCTGGTGTAAAAGAGAATTTAGTTATTAAGACAGCATGATGCTTACCTAGGTTTAAACACCAAGCTAAAAATCCACACCGATAGCTACAGGAGCACCAAACAGCCCGTTCATGCCACTGCATTTCTAAAAATCAGAAATATGCAGACTTACTGGTTGGGCAGGGCAGCATCTGCCCCGAGGCACAAAGGAGCTGCTCAGCAAGAGGGCACAGCACCAAACGATGCACTTTTCAGTGTTCAAAATTAGCTCCTGTATACCTTACAAATTCCAGTTTGTCTCCTGAAGGAGCAGACCACACTGCCTGTTCCTTTGGGCACCTATGGGGAATCCAGCCTGCACCAAAAAGAGAAAGACAAGCCTGCTCCTCTTGCTATTACATTTTTGCTCGCTGCACACAGCTCATTGCGGCCAGGGTGTGTGTGGTGCGGCTCAGGGATCACAGATGTTACATGCCAGACTGGTTCTAGGTCAGCTCCTGCAGCAACGGTGCTTTTCTTCTTCCCTATCTTCATAAAATAATTCCTCTGTTTTTTCTCAGATAAGCACTGGTTAAAGTTTCAACCCAAATCTTTTGACTTTGTTGTAGCCAGCAAATGAAAACGAAGCCCCTGTACCAAGTTAGGGGACTACTTTGTAATAGAAACTTCCACTCCCTTAAATAGAAACCTTTGTTGTGAAGCTGTTTTCATTGCAAGCTCCACAGGTAAAGTCATTACATTTAACAGAGGGTGACCTCATTTTGTAGTCTTAGATACTGAGTTTATAAGGGGGGAAGGTAATTAGAAGCGGTGAGTTCTCAACAAAGATACATAGTACTTGTTGCTGCTTCCTTCTTACCTAAGGATTCATTTAATATGGCTTGGAAAGAGTAATTTGAAACAGCTTTTGGCAGATAAGTGACTCAAGTGAAATGCAAAGATCTGGTTTCCAAGAAGCCTTTTACAAGCTGTACAGAGAAATGAAATGAAACTCCTCCAGCGGCACACAAGGTTTCCTGCAGAGCCTCCCTGGAATAGCTGCAAATGTGCATTCCAGTGAAAGCTAATCTCAGTCCCAGGCTGGAGTTACATAAAGACACCTGATGGCATAGAAGACTGGTGGTCAGCCATGGACCTGCCCACGTGGCAGCCTCTGCTCAGCTGGAGGGAATTGCTGAATTTTCTACTGCATTTCCAAGGCTGTTTTCTGAGACAAAGAAAGCAAAAGGATTTCATGTCAGTCAACACAGACAAGGCAGGGAATGCGAAGATGCCCCAGCTTTGTTAGCTTTGCTAATGCAACCTGGGTTTCCACACAGTGGACACTGTTTTCACAGTAAATGGTAATGGGAATGGGTAAACACAGCACTGGCCACAACTAAATAAATACATTTTCCACAGCAAGGCAGGGCACAGCAGTGAGGGATGTGCTGCACCATGCCAGGGTCCTTGCTGAGCACAGCCTGCATTGGGGCTTGTCACTTCAACATGGTTTGAGTTTAAAACACCTGTTCATAGCCTCCTTTTCAAGTAATCCCTACACTTTACCAAACTGTAGAAGTTCATTTGAAATATACATTTTGAATTCATTTTCCCATCTCTTGTGGTATCCCCCCTGCTCTCCCACCTCCTGAGCATCCCTTGCATTCCCAGTGCTCTGGGTCCTGCTGGCCAGGTGTCACCTCTGTGTTGAAGCACTGCTGCATTGTTATGAGAAACTCTCATTATGTAAAAAGAACAATTTTTAAGGCCCAGGCTCCCTTAAATTTTCCCTTCAGATTCTGTGGTTTGAACGAGCGTTTCTGCTTCAGCAACCCTCAGAACTTCCTGATTTTTGCACGGTTCTCCCTGCTGCCAAGAGCTGACTGCTTTCAACTCAGTTTTGGACTTGGTTTCTTGAAAAATCGTAGAAATGGTGGTCTCCCCATCTGAGGCACTTCCACATGGTGTTAATCAGCAACTTCTTTTCTGTAGCACGAGCTCTCCCGGGTCTGTGCCGTGCCCACACCTGCAGTGGGTTTGCTCTGGCACCGATTTGCCTGGTGGTTTGTGGCACAACGTGCATTCCAACGGGAGGAAAGAGAAAGGCAGCTCCTCCAAGAACCTCATCAGAAACTCCCCCAAACCCACAGCATGGTGGCTTAAAACACCCAGCCTTTGTTCCTGCTCCCTGGGAATGGATTTCCACTCCACACAAGCAAAAGGGATCATAGTCAAGGCAAATGTGTGAGGAAACCAAGAGTGGGACCACAGCAGCCTGTGACAGTACTGGATGGGTGGGCTGTGGGGCTGGGACAACATTTGGTGGCCAACAGCCCTCCTTGTGAACAGAAGGCTGTGGCATAAATAAGAAACCTTTACCCTTGCCCTCTACTTGGCCTCCACCCTCAGCAAGGCCAGGACTATTCCGGCTTAGCCAGTTTTTCCTCCCTCCTAGTTTAGATGTAGAGTGTTATTAAATCACAACCAACAATTCCCACCACACCTCAAGCAATTAAACCCATCCCATGGCAGGGCTGGCTGGGGAAGCCCTGGACAATGTCCTGGGACTCTCATAAAGCTGAGACCAATTTTGCCACCCATTCAGTGCGAAGAAGGTTGGGCTTTCTGGGTTTATTTTTGGAGCAGTAAGTTATTTTCAAAGAGCCTTTCTGTCAGGCTTAGCCCTGTATGAGCTGCCAAGTGAGCTCCTCCAGCTCTGTGGGCACCATTAGCAGGGCTGCCCTGTGCTGAAGTGGTGTCAGCACTTCCATTACAGCACCTTTTCCCTGCTCCAGCCCCGTTATAAGTGGGACATAAAAATCCAGTTCTGGCAGAAACACTCCAGAGCCAACAAGGAAAACAGTCACCACCTTAACCTGATCCTTGCTAAACTTATCTGGCTGGGAGGAGAAAGCAGGGATTTAAAATATATTTTCTCCCCTACATGCCTAAATCATGAATTTTAAAATTCAGCTGTATCGCACTCAAATTACTCAGGGGGAATTTTTTTTTTGGTAACTTATCCATGGTAAATGGAGAAGTGATCCTTTCCCTCCTCCGCCTCTTCCATAAGCCAAACACTTGATGAAAAGTTTCCATTGTCAGTCCTACTAATGAAGGCCATAGTTAATAGTCATTTTAGTTGGGCACAAATCCATTGTAGTGTTAAGGAAAGAGACGGGTGTCCTTCTGACCACCCTTGGTGACACACAGCCACCCAGGGTGCTGGGACAGGAATTAATTTAGCTGACAACTCACCAGGAGCTTCCAGCCAGCTCAGCCCTGGCTGAAACCACCTGACAGCAGAGTGGGGGCACTGCCAGGTTGGGACACAGCAGCCAGGACTGGAGGGAAGCAGCAGTGCTCATGGAAAATGTTTTATAAAGCTGGCTTCTAGACCAGCTGCTGCTCAAGGGGAAAGAGGCCCCTTCTCTTGTGGAGACTCTTGCTATCAAGTGGCCATGTCATCAGCCAGGCTGATGAATTAATCCCAGGCTCAAACTCCATCTTTTTCCTTTTTTCTCATCTTTTCAGCTGGATCAGTTCCCTGAGCAGAAAAGCCAGCACACACAGAGCACAATGTACAAATGTCTCCTATAAATAGGGAGAGAGGACTGGGACAGAGAAGTGCAAGATGCCTCCAGCCAGCAGCACCAAGGACTTGGGCTGGTTTGTGTCTCTGAATCCAGCACACAGCACACAGCACACAGCATGTGCACCATGAAATCAGCAGGGAAAGAGAAAGAGCCCATGGCCTTCTCTGCACTGCCTTAATTCCACAGTGAATGAACATCAGTATGTTAGAGGAACTGCAGGAAGACAAACTATAAGAGGAAACCTACCAACTCTTTCACTCTTACAAAGAAGTTAACCCACTTCTGGTTTCAATATTTACACATTTTCTAAGCCCAGCATGTATTCCTGTGTTACCCCAGAAAAGGCAAAGCCTGCTCATGCTCCAGCCACCAGGATCTTGTTCTGGTGCAACCACATCTGCAGCTCCAGACTTGCTGAGGATGTTCAGGAGGTGCAGAAGGTAGAGGTTCTGTGGAGTCAGGTGAGACAGCAGCCAGCTCAGCCCAGCCCAGCCCTGCCATCCTGCTGTCCTAGGGGAATGCTGTGCTGCACGATCTGGCAGTGCCTCCTACAACATTTTTAAGCTCCAACGCCACATCCAACCACCCTTGAAAGACACGTTTTAGAACCAAAGTTTCTTTGTGTCTCCTGAAAACTCCTTCTCCCACTTGACCTCCAGACTGTCGGGGTAGGAAGCCTGTGAGTGTGGCCATCTGCCATTCCACTCGGCAGCTGCCTTTCAGCCTGCTCATTAGTGTGCATGTCAGCACATCACACACTCCCTGCTTGCTGTGGGGAGTGGATTTTTTTTTTTTTTTTTTTTGCAGTGGAGGCTAGTAATACAGGACACAGATTTACAGGAAATGAGTCTCTACTTCCTGCTCGTGGAAAATCTTATTCCCAGTTGTCTGATTAATTCTGGAGGAATATGCTAACGGATGCACATTCCTTTGCAGGACACACATAATGACAAACTAGCACCCCTGGGAACACCTATAAAGGGAAGCTGGTATTTTGGCTGATGTTCTCAGTCTCAAGGCCATTTGGAGATGGGGACATCCCTCATCAGGCTGGGTCAAACATCAATATCCCAGTCCTGCCCTGCTGCCAGCATGGCTGTGCCTGTGAATGCCACCACCACAGCTTCTCCTCTTCCACCCAGGAACTGCAGTTTTCCCTGTGCCACCCGGTGCAGGGCAGTGGGGCATTTGGCAAAGCTCTGCTGTGACTTGCACCTGGCTAAAATTTAAGCTCCTCTGGGAATAATGACACGTTATCCTGGAGAAACAAAAGCCCTTTCATGGAGAAATGAATGTCAATACCAAAGGTAGGGGAGAGATTAAAGCAGTGCTCAGAGGATGCTGGGTTTCCCGGGGACTATGATTTCACCTCTGATGCTGTGGTTTGGCTCAGCACTGGAATTTATTCCCATTAAATATGTACCTAATGAGACCACTGACCTCCTGGGAGAGTTGCATCAGTTTCCATCCCAGCTGTTCCAGCTTCTGTTAGAGCTTCCATTAAAGAACTGGTTAATATGTGGCTGGCTGGGGAGATTCGCAGAGGCAGCTCCACAACTCAGTCCTGTTGTCACTGTGAAATGCTGAGGTCCCCCACCATGTGCCTTGTGGAAGTAACTATGAAATACAAAGAGATGTGATCAGTCCTAAAATGCGATTTCTCTGCCCTGAACTTTGTGCCCAAAGCTGAGAGGTGAATATGGCTCTCCTATGCTGAGAAACAAAACAAAACCTGTGGTTTTCCCCATCTGTTTATGAGATTGAAGCATAAGTCATGGCTTTAAGGTATGTATCATAAGCTTTCTTCTCTAAACACATAAATATTCCATCAGTGAATATTCTGTTTTAGCAGTCAGGCATGAGCTGACTCCAAAGGCTGTTGCAATTCTGAGTTGTTGCAATTTTGAGTTAAGCAGTCATTCGGATTGTGCAATTTCCTAGTGTTTGAGAATATGCCAACAGAGAAGAAGCAACAAAAAATGAAAAATATTGTACTTTCTTAATCAAATCGATACCAGGAGACTTAAATGCCTCCTGTTCTGAGCCAAGAATAAGGATTTTTTAAAAATAATTTTCCCCTTAAAAATGAGAAAAAAGAAGATTTGCTTGTTTGGCAATGCTTTCTGACCAGCACCAACTACAACAGGGCACAAACTTCCGCTGTATAGGGAGAGGTCAGACTTGAAACCCAGCCAAAACCAACACAGAGTGTGAAGAGGAAATACATCTTTACCATGTACTGCTTTGTCCACAGCAGCAAATTGAAAATGAGACATTCCTATTGCCAAGGAAAAAAAACCCCAAAAAACAAAAACAACCAAGACAAATAAAGTAATGAAAGGGCTGCTAAAATCTGCCTTAGTTGCTCAGTGTGTTAACAGCTGGGAGAATTGAACTACAACAGATATTCAAATGAAACATTCAGGATGAAATTAAGCACAAAGTATGAGAGAAAATACAAGTAAGCTCCCACAGATCCGTTTGGGGATCCCAGAGGACAGAGGTAGGAGAGACCTACTTTACCACCCAGCAGGAGCAGAGCGAACTCCTTAAATCTGGTGCCTGCTACATCAGACCCTAATCTACTTTAACACCCCTAAATCAAAGCCTAATCCACGTTAACACCCTGCCAGTTGTGCGGGGCGCTGCCCTTATCAGTGCCTGGGGTTAAATCAGCCCCACGCTCACAGCCGTTCCCTGCCAAGCACAGCCAAGGGCCCTCGGGGAGGACACTCGGGCAGTGACAAAAAGGCACCAGGGCAGCTCTGCCCGGAACGACTTGGGGGTGCTGGCGGGTGAGGAACTGGACATGAGACTGGACATGGCCCAGCCACACGTGCTGGCAACCCAGAAAGCCAAATTTATCCTGAGCTGCACCCAAAGGAGCGTGGGCAGCAGGGCAAGGGAGGGGATTCTGCCCCTCTGCTCCGCCCTGGTGAGATCCCCCCGCACAGCGGCCTCCGGCTCCGGGGCCCAGCGCTGGAAGGACCGGGAGCTGCTGGGCCGAGTCCAGAGGAGGCCACGGGGATGCTCGGAGGGCTGAGGAGCCTCTGCTCCGGAGACAGGGACAGAGAGCTGGGGGTGTTCAGCCTGGAGAAGGCTTCGGGGACACCTTGGAGCCCCTTCCAGCCCTAGAGAGGGCTTACAAGAGAGATAGGGAACAACCTTTTAGCAGCGCCCGACGGGATAGCACAAGGGGGAATGGTTTTAAACTGTAGGAAGGTCGATTTAGATTGGATACAAGGAAGGGTTTTTTAGAATGAGGGTGGAGAAACTGGCACAGGTTGCCCAGAGAGGTGGTGGATGCCCCATCCCTGGAAACATTCAGGGCCAGGTTGGATGAGATTTTAAGCAACTTGGTCCAGTGGAAGGTGTCCCAGCCCAGGAGAGGTTCCTTCCAACGCAAACCACTCTGTGCTGCTGTGATTTGGAGCAGGGGCAGCTCCGCCGCATTCCCGGGCTCCGCCGCATTCCCGGGCTCCGCCGCATTCCCGGGCCGCTGCAAACCGGCGGCCGCCCCCAAACCGGCGGCTGCCCCCGCGCGGCGGGAGCGGCCGGGCCCGGGAGCGGCACCGCGGGACACCCGGCACAAGGGACACCCCGGGACACCGCGGGACACCCGGCACAAGGGACACCCCGGGACACCGCGGGACAAGGGACAAGGGACACTCACACAGCGCTGCTCCCCTGGGGCCGGCAGGGCCGAGCCCAGAGCCGCCGTGCAGGGCCGGCCGAACCTGCCTGCCTGAAGTCGTCTCTGTGAGCTCCGGCTGCGGCTCCAGCGAGCTGAAGGGCATAAGGACGTCTGTCTGTCTATCTATCTATCTATCTATCTATCTATCTATCTATCTATCTATCCATCTATCAATCTATCTATCCATCTATCTATCTATCTATCTCCTACCTCCCTGACCACCAAAGCAGGATGTCAGGTGGCCAGGCAGCGTGGGGATTCCTTTCCTTTCCTTTCCTTTCCTTTCCTCTCCTTTCCTTTCCTTTCCTTTCCTTTCCTTTCCTTTCCTTTCCTTTCCTTTCCTTTCCTTTCCTTTCCTTTCCTTTCCTTTCCTTTCCT
>VZRZ01005254.1:1055372-1074583 GCA_013398175.1 Climacteris rufus
CCCCTCCCCCTATATTTAGATCAAAAGGGCAACAATGCTTTCATCTGATTTTTTTTTTTTAATAGGAAATTCAGTACCAGTGTGGCTGTGTCTTGCACACCTTTTAGCAGTCTGCCAACTTCTTGAAATAAGGGAAAGTTTCCCACCTGCAGATCCTGAAGGGGTGTGACAAGTGTGCTCTCCCTGTCCGGTGCCAAACTCCTCCAAAAGATGTTTTGTTTAAGCTGGTGTGTTATTTCTCCTTGAACCAAATAAACACACCCCCCACACAGAAGCTCACTTTACTGCTAGATTTATAGAACATCACTAGATGTATACCCTCAAATCACTGCAGTTACACATCCTGTGAAATTCCTGCAAACATATGAGAAAACACATGAGGACAAAATGGTGAGCACAGCTTTTCCCTGGCATTTTTAATGCTTGCAGCAGGCATTGATTCCCCAGCAGTCGGTGCAGAGAGAGCTCCCTCTCCTGCTGAAAATCCTCTTTAGCCCCTGTCCACCCGTGGGAGACATTCCATTCCCCAGCATTTACTGGGATCAGGCCTATGGCAATGTGAGATGCCATAAGTAGAAATATGTAAATGCATATAGATACACAGCGCTGATAATTTTGTTCATCTCCTGTATTACCTGCAAAAGAAAAGGTCACTTTTTAATATTTTTTCCTACTGCAGCAAGATTATCCCCGTCAACAGAAATCATCCAGCATGCAAACAATTCATCTGAGAGCCTGTCACTTTACTAAAAAAGCCAAAATACCCCGGAATAATTGTATTGTCTGCTGCCAGGGATCAGTAATCTGCCAGTTTTAAGCAGGTGAGATGCTCCTGTCCGTGGGCAGGTGACCCTGTGCAGTGCTGAGGCACCAGGTTTGCATTGCAAACTGCAGCTGATGCAGGGAGGCTTTTCCAGGAGCATCCACATCCAATCTCATCCAGAGCTTGCACAATGTACAAATGTCTCCTATAAATAGGGTAAATGCTCGTAATAGGTAGCAAAGTGAGTGGGATCTCAGAGCAGCTGGGGAAATAATTGAGCCTTCATGGAATGGCTGTGTTATACCAGGCTGCACCAGCAATTTCGACTGCCTATTTATATCCTCTGATGATTTTGCTGTTTCCCACTTCTTTTCCCCTTTAATTTCACCTGATTTGTAATGACTGGTCCTGGTTTTATAAAATGGAAGGTGTTGAGGTACAGAACATTTTAGAAAGCTCTATTTTCCAAGTGTCAGAAACCTCTCCAGCTTGCCAAAACCTGGCTGTGGATGTAAATCCTCCTCGATAAAGAGGAGATCAGAGCAGCAATTTGGGGGTAGCAACAGAGCTGATTGTAACACAAGGTTTCCAATTACTAGGGACTTAAAAAGGAAAAAAAGGAGCCAGTGACAGTAAGTGAATCAGGCTGGAAGGAAAATTGGTTGGTTTTTGGTGTGAATTAGCAATCCAAAGAGAGGATGCTCCAGGGCAGGGCTGGCAGCAGCCCTCCGCCTCCAGGATGCAGCTCAAGCCTCCGGGCCGTCTCTGCTGCAATGTACAGCAAAACACAGAGATTTGGGAGTCCTTGGGCAGCTCTGAAGGCTCAGGGTGTGCAAAAAATGAGGGTCCCATTGCTATAGTGTAGAGCAAGATGCAACCCTCCAGATCCCAGGGTTTCTACCCCCGCTCATCTGAACTTCATCCAACAAATCCAAAGCCCTCAGCTCCCTCAAAGCCTCTGCCACACTGCTCCCTGACCATAGCTTGCTTGCCCTCTGGGTAAATCCATGCTGTAGGAAGCATTTTCCATGGATTTAACAGATGGGTGTGCTGAGATGGGGATGGAGTGTGTCATTTGGGGCAGAAGAGGAAAGGGAGGTTTGCTGTCTCACTCCTCCTCCACCATGACCACACTCCCCATCTGTTGACACTTCAGCACACGATGCCAATTCCAGTGTGACTCCGATTGCTCTGCACAGTGCTGCGTGTTGATGTTGTGGTTTGATACTTGGAGAGCTCTGTGAAGATATTTAATTAGACAAAATTAATTCCTTTGAGAACAACCTTCTGGCATCACTTTGGAAAATGCTAGGAAGCTTCTGTTGTTCTGACACTTGTTAAAAATTGGCATTAGCCATTTCCTAATTTATTTTTGAAAGGACAATCAAGCCACATTGCCTCCCCAGGTCAAATGGGAGCTGTGACTTGCCTGCCAGCAGCACTATGAGAACATGAGGTGCCAGACCTCCTCACCAGAAGTCACTTCCCACAGCTGTTGTCACCCTGAAAGGTTTCCCTTCTGCCCTGAGCTGTCAAGTCCTTTGGCCTCTTTGTTCCTGTCTCTTTTTTTGCCATTTTCACCTTGATTTTGGGGTGTGATGATGACAAGACAGGCATGGTAGGAAGGGGCAGCATCAGTGGTGACTGTGCTGGCTGGCTCTGCAAGGTGACATCCCTTACAGCCACCTGATGGGGACTGGGAGGTGAATGGGTGCCCCTCTCCCTGCCTCCCTTCTCCTGTATACCACAATTCCTTGTGGGACCATCTGCTGCTAATTCTGAAAGCCTCCTACAGATAAGGGCACAGAAGGGCAAAGTCTTAATACGATTAAACTTCAGGAGTCACAGAGGCCACACCTGGTGTGGAGAGGGGAAGGAAATGGCCCAGGCTGGAAGTGCTGTGCAAAACACACACTTAAACCTGGAACAATCCCTGTAAGCCTCTCCCCTTTCACACTGCACCCCTGAGGCTTTGGCTGCTTGGGCCCAGTTACCAAGAGCCCTGTGTTTGGCAGAAGATGGAAACTGTGCATCTCCCTACCAGAGACCACTTCTTGGATATCCATTTTCTATCCCAGCTTCCAGTCCCCCTCTTCTCCCTCCAGGCTTCCACGTGGGTTTCTCAGCATTTTGTCTGTTGAGCTCCGTGCAAAATAAAATTCTCATTTTCAGTGTTTGCCATGGGTCTGTGTGCTTACCCTGGGACCGAACATCCATGGCTGCCTTGTAAGAAGCGAAGGGTTGCAGCAGCACCAAAAGGGATGATGTTTAGCCCTCTCCTGGCATAGACTGAGCAATGCAGCAGTACAAAGGGATGCACGGCATGGTATCTATTTTATTACCTCTCCTCACTGCCTTTAAATTGCCTCCTCAAAAAATCCGGTCATATCACACTATAAAGGAAGAAGGAATCTATACTTAAACACTTAATTAGGGGATATGTGCACAGTGCTCTGCAAATGGGATAGCAGCAGAGTGTGTGGCGTATTTGCCATTTAAATATAGCTGTATACACACCCTCGGCCTCCTGGATGGCTGAAACCCTCCTAGCAGGTGATCACAAGCCTTTCTATAATTGAAATGAACTTAATCCTGACAAAAATGTACCAGCAGCTGCTGTGAAAGCTGTGGCTGCTGTCCAAGTATTTCTTACATTCCCCTGATCTGTATATTAAAGTAAGACTGATTGCCATGCTGCAGAATCCTGCCACAGAGTGTCTCTTACAAGAGAGCTGCTGTGGTTTAGATTTAAGGGCTTTGTTGTATTTTTCATAAGAATGCTTTTCTCTTGTGTGACGATTGTCACACGAGGATCAGAGCTGTTCAGATATTAATTACTTAGGGCCTGCAACAATACACTAAAGTAAAAGGTAAATACAGATACTCCCTTTCTTTCTCCCCCCCACACTATAGTGATATACATGGGTGTTGCCTGTGTGGTGGGATGAAGAAGCAGAGCTGGTTTTGGAGGTAAAGTGAGCTGCCATCCCAGAGGATGTTTGCAGGACGCTCAGAGGAGACAGCAGCCAGCTGGAACATATGAGAAATGACTGTAGCTGCCCTCCTAATTTAACCTTCATGCCACAAACCTCTGCCTGAATCCCAATGTGCTGTGGAGGAATGGGCAAAGGAGCAGCTCTTTCTATAATTCCTGATTTTTCACCGTTGTTGATTTTTCACTGTCTACTTCGGGTCCTGTGAGTCCTTCCTCCCTGGATCCCTCTGGGCTTTGCCAAGTGGCACCTGGCATTTATGCAGCACCAGCAAAGAGCAACCACCAAGCAACTTCTCTGGCAAGAAGGAATGTCCTGACCTGCAAGCCGAGCAAACCCGACAGCAAAAACCCAGGGAAAGTGTGGCTCGGCGGGCGTGCAAGAGGGATTGTGCAGAGCAGCACGGAGCTCCTGCTCCCTGCAAGCCACTGCAGGAGCCAGGGGGTCACAGCCCTCGATAAATCCTCCGAGCACAGCACAACCACCAGAGTGAGGGTGCCTCACCTGGGACAGCACTGGACTGGAGGCGATTTGTCGGTGTTTTCCGGGCTGGCTGGTCCCTGCAGGGCTGGAGTCGCCCTTCCCGTCTGTTGTTCTATCGCTGCTTTATGGCTTCGACTCCCAGCACGGAAAACATTAACTCAGTCTTATTCAAACTGTTCCTTTGCCCCGAGCTAGCCAAGGCACACGCTCCCCTTCGCAGTGTGACATCCCAGGCTGTTTGAAGGGCAGGACAGAAGATGGTGCTGCCGAGCCAGCATATTTTAACAAGGAAACTTCCTAGGGCTGCTGGCTTTTTTGACAGCTCCTGTTCCAAAATAATCTTTGTTTAAACTAAAGAGTTGTCAAGGAGATAAGTTTAAGAAGCACATGAGCTACAGAGAAACATCCCACAGCCAGATCAGGAGCAGATGTGGTGAAATATTGATGGACCAGGGTCCCTAATTACATCTCCTACTGAGGAGCTGGCTTGAAATCTGGAGCCTTCCTGCTTTGTATGCGGCACCGTTGGGATAAAGCGATGGGATCCCTTGCAGAGCTACATGGGCAATTGGGCTGGGATGTGTGTGGCTAATGAACAGGAGTCAGCCTTGTGGGAGCTAATGAAATGTTCAGTACAAAATGTGTCACCTCCAGGTACCGTCTGTGCCTCGCTCCTGGAGTTTAATCCTCTTCCCTGCTGCCGCCCAGGCAGCCGCACTCCCTGTTTACTGAATCTGCTCCCTGTAAAACAACAGGGGCAGCAGAAAGAACACAAAGCACCTTTGATCAGCAAACTGGGCAAAATGGTGTGAAGCTCTTAGGCTGTGCCTTTTTTTTTTTTTTTTTTTTTTTTTGTTAAGACTTATGTTACCCAAAAAAAATAAGGCAAATGATTTCCATCCATGGTGCTGGCTTCGTATTTTTAATAGGGAAACTTTAGCTCAAACTGGCAACAGGTATAGGAAACTGGTTTATGCTTCACATCCAGGGTACCCTCATGCTCCCCAGTTCACCTGCCTGGGAATTTTGGTGATTTGGTGGAAAGAAACATCCTAAATTCTGATGCCTTTTCTAAATCCAATTTACTTGGCAACTGTAAATAAAGGGGCTGTAAGAGAAAGGGCTGTCTCACAATATTTAATTTCTAACTCCCATGGCACCTGTAAATGCGACTGAGCACAGAGTGCTGAGCATCTGATACGCAGTGGGACCATGTTCTGCTTTGTCCCTTCTAGCAAGCCCATGCTTGGTGAAGCCTGTGTAGATTACAGGGCTGGAAATCAGAATTCGTGCTGTACCTCGGCACATCTCGATGCTGACAAATGAAACCTGTACTGTTAATTCCACTGGAAAAGGTGCCACACACAGGTACACCCATGGCAGCACAGATGATGATGGCTGTCGACAGTCAGGAGCCTTTGCTGCTGGCCTTAACACCAATTTTCTGGGTGTGCTCAGTGGAGCTACTGTGTCGTCTTGTTTTCACTTCCCTGGCTCCAGAGCAAGAATAATATTTACCAATTTTACAGGCCACACTAGAAAGATTAATTTGTTAATGCTCATTGAGTACTTTAAAGACACAAAGCAAGAAATGCATTTAAGGGCCTGCATTCAGTGTACCTGAGATCAATAGATATTTGGCAAAGGCACAAGTGAAGGGATTTGGAAGCACACAGGCACTTGGATACACAGGTCCTGGTCCTCACCTACAAGGGAGAGCATACACATCCAGACTTGTACCCTGCACCCCCCTGCAAACATCCTCACTGCTCCTGCAGCAGGATGAGGGATGTGCTGGCACAGCCTCCTGCTGCACGGATAAGTCCTAAAGCAACAGCAGTTCCCCCAGACCAGGGAAGAGGCTCATCTGACCGTTTGTGACCTGAAGCTGTCTGGGGGTGGTGGATCGCTCCAGGAGCCCAAGCCAGCTCGTGGTTTTCCCTGCCTCAAGGAGTTTTTCCTTTTCAGGCAGTGCATGCAGCATGGAGCAGTTGTGAGCCAGCGCAGCAGGAAAAGTTTGAGTAGGCACAACAGCAGGAGAGAGAAGAAGTGAATGTCTCGGGCTTCTGGGAAGCAGCTGGAGGATTAAGAATCATTCCCAGTCAGTGCTAAAACAAAGATTCAAGGCAGCTTCAGAAAGTTCCCAGCAAAGAAATATAAAGACTAAGAGCAGTGAAATCCTCATGCATCATCCTTCAATAAATACTTATATGCTGTTCTCCTATGTCTGCTATCAATCCAAACTCCAGCACTCTAAATATAGGATGGTCTGGAACACCAGTTCATTGCCTCAGTTTCCCCACTGTGTCTCCAGAATAGCATTAATTGGAATGATCACAGGCTTTTGCTTATTATTGTGTCCCAGCATTCCTCAGCAATACGGGAATGGGTGTATGCAGATCAAACACAGAGACACCAGGCTCGGGGACTGGCCCTTGAGCCTGTAATCCAAAACCACTTAAGAGGAGCCTACATTTGTTCAACGAGATCATCCATCTTCAGCTATTCCTAGAAGAGCTGAAAGGAGAGGAAAAGGCAGTGAATCTTTCAAAACATGGCAGTGTTTGAGGCACCTTTTCCTAAAGCTCTTGTATTTCTGTCAGCATTTTCTGTGCAGCAGGTCATTATGAATTACTAATTACCAGAGCAGGCCAGGCAGGTCCGTCACTGACCTGCTGTGTAAGCTGAGCAAAAAAATGGGTCTGTTCCCTTTGCATTGACTCCATGTAAAATATGTGCTCTGAAGAGGCTTGAAGCTTAATATAGGTCTTGTTAAGTGTTCATAAAGGATAGTGAAACCCTTAGATTAAGAGGTACACCAGAGGAGAATGATAGGGTTATAAAATCTATTTCTACACATAACTCATATTTATATAGGGCCTTTCAATCTAACAGATCCCAGAGCTTTTTTTCAGCATAACACCCTGATATACTGTGTTCACTTCACCTATCAGTTCAAGGCAACCTCCTCTGAAGTGAAATGTAGCAGCTGTTTAAAAGCCCCAAGCACTAGTAAGTTTAATAATAGGAAGGCATTTATATGGTCTTACAAACTTCAAAGAGTTAATTCTCTGCCCCTTCAGGAGGCAGACAAGGTTTATTATTCCCATTTCACAAAGGCAATATAACAAGAGTGGACAAGAGTGGAGAAAATCTGCACTCCCACAGATTTATAAAGCAAAATTCCGTGCATGAGCCTGAAGTGCTTTTAATCCCACATAGAGAAAACATATCAACATGCCTTATTTAAAAAAATCCTTTTCTAAAAATAATGATGTGGAGAGAGCTCTGATCTGGATTCTAACACCTGCCACTTCTGGTGAAAAAAATTACCTCCTCAAGCACGTGTTGACATAGAAACATCATGGTCCACAAATGCTTCTGTGCCATGAAACAAATTGGGCGCTCAAAATATACTGCCAAGAATCAGACAATCTGTTTTAAGAGGTCCCAAGAGTTACTAAAACCCTCTTGAAATACAGCAGCAGAGAAAGCTGCAGCAGCCCCAATCCCAGAGGCAGGCTGGCATTGTTCTTCCAACACATGCGGCTCCACGGTTCTTTCCAGCTGGCCTGCATCACACAGCAATGGTGCTTCCAGTGAGCAGGAAAAATTCCTTCTGTCATCCCCAGAGGTTCTGCAAGATGGTCCTGAATGTGGGAAAAAAATTGCTTGGATTTAACCATTTATTCTCTGAGAACTGGAGTCCAGTCCCCAGGTGCTCTCACATTCTCATATTGTTTCTTGACTACATCCTGATGCAGGATGAAGCAGGAGCTTAAAAGGACCATCTGATTCCTGGGGTCCCAAATACCTTTTCACTTGGTAGCACAGAAGTCTCCAGCTTTCATTCCTCCTACTGTTTCCCAGTAAGGATTTGCCCTATTGCAACTTCCACTCTTATTTGCAGACCAAACTGAGAAACACTCTCTTTTAGAATCCTTTGATGCTCAAAATCTGCTTATCTCCCTGAGACTGCACAGCCTGTGCCATAGTCCCTGCAGCCATGGGCAGCTTTCAGTTGGGGCTGCAAAGCTGTCTTCAGCTGCTCCCAACAAATGGATCTGGAAAATCCTCCATCCAAAAGGCCAGTCCCCTGCAGATGCCTCGAGTCACTCCTACAACCTGAGCGGTGCTCGGGGCTGGTGGAGGGGGAGCCGTGGCCTCTGTGCCTGGCAGGACCTAGGACAGGGAGCTGGGAGAGATGAACTGACCCATGCTGAGCATCATCGATCCTCCAGCAGAGTGATTTCCATCACGGGAGCACATTTGCTACGCGAATCACATCCCATTCATCACCGCCACTGTCTGGGTGTAACTCTGCCAGCCAGGGCTTGGCCTCTCTCCCCAAAAAGCCCCTGATGTGCTGTACAGCAGCTTCACTGTGCAGGATGTGGATCAGTGCTCCTGCCTGACTCATTGCCCCCTTCCTCACTTCTCAGGAGCTGCTTCCTTTTATCCCTCTGGCTTCACAGTCCTAGGACAAACCTGTGCCCCCACAGTCCTGCTGCAGCCTCTGCTCTGGAAGGATGGACAGAGAAGAAAGGATGTCTTTACCACTGTTGGCACTAAGCTGCAGGCAGGTCCTGTGCCCTCCATCACCTGTCTGGAGCTGTGCAGCCAGGAAAGCTGGCCTGAGAACAACATGGTATGAAAAGCAGCTGCAGGGCCCTGCCAAGCCACCTGGCCTGAATTCACAGCCTGGGGCTGACACTCCTTAGGCACACGAATGAGGACATAGAGGTCTGGTGCTCAGACATAAAGTGTGGGCCTTTCTGACACTGTGAAACTCAAACCCAAGAGCAAAATCCTTTCCTGCTGCTGTGGCACTGAGCTCAGAGCACAGAGCTTCTCACCTTGTCTGCTTTTGGAACCATCCCTTTAACTTCATGGCATTTCACTATCGTGCAAGTAAAACACACCACCAGTCTAGATGATGGCCCAGGGTAGAACTCTCTTTGACATATTTGGTGCCTTAGGAGACAATGCAGATGGTCGTGGAGGAGATCCTGTGACTTTGCTTCCTTGGCAACCTCGATGCCAGGAGCCTGAGCATGGCACCAGCTCTGTAGGGCATCCGGCCATGTTCATGCAGCGTTCCAGCCCTGGAGAGGAAGGTGCCCAGCTCTGCTGGTGCCTTGGTGGTGACATCAGCTCCTCAGGGGGGCTGTGCTTGCCCTGCTTTCCCCGTGCTCTGCGATGCCCCAGCCCCACAGGCAGCGCTGGGCTGTGCTCTCAGCCCTGAGGGATCAGCATTATGAAGTGTGCTCTCTGGGTGACGATGTCAGTTGATTTCTCAGGCTGACAGGGAGATTTGCAAGCTTAAAATGGCTTACAGGTCCTTATTTACAGCTCTCTGGATGAAGCCCAGACCTAGACACCCATATATTTGTGCGCAGAGGTTGAGCAAGTAAAGGAAACGTTTAAATAGCTCTCCCTTTTCTTCATTGCCTGTCTGTGGATGACTATCCATCACAGGTACGAGTGTGAGGATGGAGCTGCCTGTCTCCCTTCCACTGGTGGCTCTGGGGAATCCCTGAATGTGCATCGTGGTGGGTGAGCCACTGTCCTTGCCATGGAGAACAGCGTGGCACAGCCCTGGTTGGCTGAAATGAAGGCACAGAGTGAAGCCTCGATCACCCTGGCCACAATGTACGGGATGAGACAGCGGAGCACAAGCACAGGATGCTCCCAGTCTTCAACGGATGTGAGTCAGCAGAACTGCCCCCAGTTATACCACTGAGAAGTAGGCTTTTCCTATTAAATAAATCCTGCATCTCTTTCTTTCTTTTTCCCCCTTCGTTCTTTAACTCTGAAAGAATCCCATTTAATCTGTAGGGAGCTTTTCCTGAACAAAAATCCCCACCAGGCTTGACCCTGACCTTTGCAAATGGAAATATGATGTAGTGAGAATTGAGAGCTGGGAGTCAACTGGCATCTCTGCTTTTGCTGCTGAAATAGAACAGGTCGTTTCACATTTCTATTATGAGCCTCAGATAATGGGGAAGAAAATTAGGTAATTCCATTTTTTGGATTAGTTGGTTTTCTTGTCAGCTGGGAGATGGGACCTGATGTATGTGGAGAATGACTGGAGGTACAGGATGAACAGAACAGCTGGTCACAGATATTGTTTGGGATTCTATTTCTGCATGACCTTCTCTGGAGGTATCAAAAGAGATTGTGGCTGTCTCCCCTGACATTATACCTGTTTTCCAATGCTGACTTCAAAGCAGTTGCTCTGCATTTGCCCACATTTGAGTGAGTTGACAATCTGGACCATTGTTTAAAGATAGTCTTGAACCTTACTTAAGCTTTGAAATAACTGAAAATGAGTTATGTATGAAGACATGAAAATTAAAGTACACCAGGGAACCCAAAGGTGATAGGAAGATGTGCAGGACAGGGAGCCTTGCCAGAACTGACAAGTATTTGTTTATGGGGAGAATTAGAAGCTCTAGTTCAAAGTCTGCAAATTGCCCCATAAAAGCAGGGCCTCCTCATCACAGAGACTGAATTCTACACACACAGGCACATATGAAAAAAAGAGTTTGTAGAATCAAGAGCAGTGTTAGTAAAAAAAAAAGAAAAAAAGCCCAGAAGATCACTGCATGAAACATCAGTAAGCACAGCGAGAAACAACAGGATACCAGGCAATCTTTAATCTGAGAAAAAAAGGCACAAAACCAATGTCTAGAAAGTAAAGCCTGATTAAATTTAACAATAAGTATCTTAAAACAGAACAAACAAAAAAGCAATATGTGTGATTAATGAAGCAAAGTGTTTGATTTTTCATTTCATGGGGTCTTCAACTCTAGACATTCTGGAAGAGATGCTTTAGTGGTACCTTGGCAAGCTCAACCAAAGATTGAAAGGAGCAGATTTGATGTTCTCATGTTTCTTTCTGATCTTGAAAATCTGTGAGCCTGTTTGGATTTGGTAAAGCATTTGATAACATATCATAAAATTTAGTTCTTTGGATGATCTGAATGCAATAATCCATGGACCAAATCACAGCTGAGTGGCTGCAGACAAAGAGGAATACTAAACAGGGAGTGAATCTGTTCTAGAATTAGGTTTATTAGAGCATCATAGAGATCAGGTCTTTGGTCTTTACTGACATTTTTATTGATGACTCTGAGGAAGGATTAAACAAAAGGATGACAGGCATTCATACAGTGACATGAAGTTGAAAGGGATCACAAACACTGGGGAAACCTGAAAGATAATTCAAAGGAATCTGGGTAGACTAGAAACTCGGGGCAAAAATATCCCAGTGCAATGAATCTGAGACCTGGGCAGATTGAAAGTTTCATCTCTGCTTATGCCCACAGGGTTTAAAGGCAATGCTCATTAGGATCATGCCATGGGGGAAAAGCCTAAAACGTGCAGTGTGTGGGGAGATGCTCCCTCTGAAGCCCTAGAGATGTGATATGGTGAGCCAGAAGGAAAACAACAGAGAGTCCTTTAGCACTTCTGGCAGGCAAGTCATTTAATAAATATGTCTACCAAGAATCTTCTATAATAAAACTCGATGTATCATTTCCATTCACCGAGCTGGTGTCATGTCTGCAAACTGCACACGGCTTTGTCTCCTCGATGCATTAATTTCCATCCAAATGCCCAGGCACAGCCTCTATTAGCAACCTCTGTTGACAAGAGTGGATTATTCAGGGAAGCGTAACTAACTCTCTCTTATTTCCCTGAAATCTACACTCTCTCCTCTGCTGGCAGATGAAAGTTTAGAAGTTAAAAAGTCTGCTGCCTTTCCTTTAGTTTAGGTGTTTGGGGTTGGATTTAAGAGGCATTCTGGAGATTCCAAATAAGGTTTAGGCCTTGGAATCTGCCACGGTGTGCAGGCAGTGTTGAGTTCCCTTCACCCACCTCCCAGGACCTCTTGGTTGGAAGAGAAGGGGGTCTAGGACAGGGAGAGGACTCCTAGAGACACTGCAAATGGATCACTGATCTGTAAGTCCTGGTCAAACTGGGCAAATTCAGCCAGCAGCTCTTCTGTGCAGGTTTCCCTGCCATGCTGTGGTATCCCTCCCTTCAGGAGCCTATGCCAGCAGCCAGGGAAGGATATTCTGGAGGAGAGGGAGGATGGAGCAGTGCAGCCAGGGAACTGGGAGGAGATAACCTGATACCAGATTGCTTTAGGTGTCTCCAGAGCATCCAGTGCTAAAGGATTTGGAACATGTGGGAGCAGAGGAATGATATTTGCCTGTAGGTCCACACCACCCTGCCTGGCATTAGCTAAAGCCCAGTGGCCTGTGGAGCAGCTGTGTGCAGGATTTCACTGTTCTGTGACCTACAGGCCCTTCCCAATTTGCCACTGACACTGCTCAGATGAAGCTGATACAAATCCATGTGCAGAGCATCCTGTGCCATCACTCCATCCTCCCCTGGCCAGCACTGTTGCCCAGCGTGGCTTTATCTCTCTGTGAAATAAAGGGCATTTTGGTGTTGTGCAGGTAGTGAAGGCTTTGAAGAAAGGCTTTGAAGTACACTATAGAAGTAGACATTATTACGCACTGCCCAGGGATTTGGAGAATGTTTAGTGTGATTAAAAAGGCTTTGCATTCTGCTGGCAGGAAGCATGACATAAAGTGGAAAATTTTTCTGAGCTGAATTCAAATGAGTTGATTTTTCTATCAGCCCTTCTCCTAGAGAATGGGTACGCTGTTCCCTGTACTGGGTGAGGTTTCATGCTCTAACAAGGTTCACTCTACCAGTAAGGATTTGAATTCAGGATTGAAATTTTAAGGGGCTTGATTTGAAATGAAGTTTATGGTACACTGGAAGACAGTAAGTACATCTGGCTCAGGAAAAGGGCTCATAGGGTTTTTGGTGCTCAGGATTTAGAGGCATAGCAGATTTGGCAGGGACAGGAGTTGGAGTAGGGACTAAATTAGCAAATCTTCATCGCTAGAACCCCAGTGCATCCTTAGGGAGGATTGTATGTTATGTTTGGCTCCAAATAGTGCTATCAGACTCCAGCTTCATAAACACCACATTCTTTCACAGGTGTTTGGGTTGGGGAAAGAAAATTGGGAGAAACAGGATAGGCTTATGGACTAGACATCTTTCATCTGAACTGCAGTAAACCTATTAGCATCCCACAGGTGAGGAAGGGTTTGTGGCACTCTGCTGATAACAGCACTGACAGCAGATGTTTAGTGCCAGGCAAATTCTTCACAGCCAACCTCATTTGAAGTGCTGCTTCCAGAAATCATCAGCTGTATTTGGGGTGAGGCTGAAAATATTTTAAATGGTGTTCCAGGAAGTAACAACAAGAGATGGATAGAAATTGCAGCTCACAAAGGCTGGCTTAAGTGACAATTTGTGTGGTCGGAAGCGACATTTATTTAGTTGACTTCAAGGGAAACAAATGTATTTTACACCCACTCCTCATGTGTCAAAATTTAGTTGGAAAAAAACAGGTTTGCTGTTGGAGAGCTATCAAGACATTTTCCCTTTCTCCTTAGCTTTTTAAACAGAGTGGAAAGTAGGTGTGACGTTTTCTCAGTGATGAGATACCTAAGTCTTGTGAACAGCTCCATTCCTACCCCAGGGTTCTTTCTGATGTTTGAATTAAATAAATGATAACAAGCAACAAATGATAACAACAATTTTTTAGCAATTTAAGAAATAATCCTTCCTTTCCTGATTGCTTATGTTTTATCTTCGGATCTAGTAAGGTCATAATCCTGCTATTTCTCCACTCATCCACAGAGACCCTCCAGTCATACAAAGATAAGGCTTCATGATGCTAAAGCAAAACCAGAAAAATCCTTCTCTGGAAATCACAACCAAAACAACCAAACAAAAACTCAAACCACAGGATTCAGTCCTTTTAGAAAGCAACAAACCATGGTGAGAGCTCATGGATTTCCTGCTGTCAGCACACCTTTTGGGATGTTCTCCCCCTGATACCGATCTTGCCAGGAAAGTCTTAGGTCTGGTTCACACTGGGGATTTGGAAGCCTGGCTGCAGATGTTAGCAGATGTTTCCCTACTTTCCTCAGAGAGTGGGTGCCACTTGCACATCTATAATCCTCTATCCCTGTAACAAGATGCTACAAAGGATTTAATCTCACAGCTTCTGGGGAAGCTGCTTCATACAGAGAATTACTCCAGGCAACTCAAGATCACTGTCATTCCAGGGAAAAGGCCAGGGCTGGGATGCCAGTTACAGGCACTGCTCAGTTAAACCAGAATTACAGCCTGCTGCTCCTTAAGGGGGATGTGTCAGTTTGCCTCATCCCTGCTCCCTGCTCCACTGGCTGTTGGGATTCCTGGGAACTGCAAACAGATGTTTGGCCAGGTATGTGGCTCCCAAGAACGCTCTCTTCTGTAGCCCTTTAGGGTGCTTTGTGCTTTACAGACGAGCAGCCAGGAGCAGTGGCTCCAACCCACAGGCACGGTGTGGGACAGGGAGAGTGTGTCACCTCTCCAGGGGCACTGCCAGGGTGAGGTGCTCCCCATGGCATGGACAGGTGGGTGACACAGCACCTCTGGGCCCTTCAGCTGCACACTCCAGAGGGATGCCTGCTGGTGAGGGCTGTACAGACATCCCGAGCTGCTTTCACAGAGGCAAAGACCACAATGTGTTAGAGCAGCATCCTACTCTCTGCTTCTTCTCTGCTTCTTCTACCCATGCAGGACTTCTAAGACATGGGTGAGTAGGTACTTATAGATAAGAAACACGATCACAGCACAGATATTTCCATATTTGAGCTGGTCTGAGTCATTTTCTTGCTATGACAATGTAAGTGCCATGTCTGACAACGGTTCAGCTGGACCAGGAGATAATGTAGAGGTTAAATCCAACTCTGTTTATTTCATATCCTGGTCACTTGCAATTCTGGATGGAGTCCTGCTACTTGGCAATCACTTTAACATCGTCAATAAACCTCTAAAGCCATCTGAGACTGCAGGATTAGCCACTACCACCCCGATGAGTTTATGTCATGCAGTTGAGATGAAGAAAACCAGTCTAAGGACACCATCTGCAAAAAAATAAAAGGGCTTGAATTATTTGTCAGCTTCCTTCAGGTTGCACTTCAGCAGGCCAGCCAGGACAGACTGCATGAATAGGCAGCAAAGCAGTGGGAGGCAAAGTCGTAATCGGCTTTTGTGTTCTTTGATTATTGTTATCCAAACTAAACAAAGATTTGTGGTTTATTGCTGTCCTTCCTTTCCCTGTTTTTTTTCAGATTAACTGCTGCACTGCAACATTGTGTGTATTAGCGATATTGTAGAACCTGCTCAAGAGATAATCTCTGCACCCCAGCTTAATGACTGCACCAACCTCGTTTAAAAGGAATCTGCTGCTTATCATAGACTTAAATTACAAGACTTTTGCAGCAGAAACATTGGCTTTTAATGTCTGCAAAAAGCCATAAATGCTTTAGGGGGTTATAGGAATAACAGGCTAATGTAATGTGCTAACTAGGAATGTGCAAAGACTTGTCCAAGTATATCTGAAGCTCCTGCTTGCTCTACATCACTGGGCTTTAATTAGCAATAGGACATCTTTGCAGCCCTCAGACCACTCGTGATAGATGAGGCATTGCACTTTTACTGCACTGCTGGTTGAGGTTATCTATCGATAGTCACTGGAAGAATGATTAAATCTTGCAATTACCCTGTGCTCTCTTGTCTGACATCCAAGCTCAAACACTCTCTGATGGAGAGGTGATTGCTCCTTGAATTTATATCTCTGCTACTAGCCTGGCTTTTTTGTTTTGAGATGTCAGAGGTGTGCACATGGAGCACTGGTATCTTACCAGTTCCATTTTATTTCCTTCCTTACTGGACCCTGGTCTTTTCCAGAAGGTGTATTACTTCTGCAGCAAATCCTTGGGAATGTAGTTTGCCTCATTTTGTACACATTTCATTTCTCTCACAGAAACACTTACTTATTCCTGCAAATCCAGCCTGCCTAAATCTGATGACTGAGCCAGCTTCAACTCCTTTGCTTATTTCTTCTCTGCACAATTTCTTGCAAATTTCCCCCTATTCTGAGAGCTAAAAATACATCTGGGTGCTGCCTGGAGGCCATCTGAGAGCACAAAGGAAGGGGCAGCCCGAGCTTCATATGCATTGCTAAGCAGTGCACGAAGAGCCTTCCCCACAAACAGGGTTGCTCCTGTAACAGGCATCCATAAATACAGAAATCTGCCATTCCCAGAAGCAATTGCAGACAGAACCATGCTTGCTGCTTCTATTTAGCCAGCACAGGCTCTTCTACAGAAAGTGCAATTGCTACTGAGAGCACCGACTTGTAATGACACCAAACAGGTGTAAACGGGAGGAAAACCCAGCAGGGAGAAAAGCTACACCAGCTCCCACCCCTGCAACCTGCAGAGCCTTCTCCTCCAGGACTGTGTTTGCGTCAGGAATGAAACACAAGCCTCATCGGAAAGTAAACCAAATACTTTCTGCATTTTTCACTGACTGAATTTCCTCTCGACTTCTCAAAGTCGTGTTCTACCAAAGCTCTCGGGAGCGCTGGCTCTCACAGCCATCAGTGCTAAGGGGGCATGAAACCAAGATGTAGCTTGCTTGTTATCCAAGTGGGACTCTTTGTCCTACATACATGGAAAGCATGACTTACTATGTAAAATCTAAACCCCACAAATTAGTTCAGATCCCCAAAAGATGACTCTTCAGATAAACTGTTTATTATAGAAGGGCTTGTAAACTCCCCTTGCTCTCATTTATTACTGCTGTGTTCAGAACAAACCACATGATGTCATTGAAGAACAGGCTTGCGAAATCCCACATTCCAGACCAGGACCCAGGAATGATTCCCAAATTAGGCAAATGACATGTGAAATATCAGTGAAGTATCTGAGGAGAAAAAAATAACCCCACAAAAACCCCAAACCAAACAAACCCAAAAAATCCTGAAGCCACTCGAAACAAATTATGCTCTCCAAAACTCTCGTGTTAATGGCTCTTCACCTCTGATATATTCACTCAAACTGCAGGAGGTGATTCTTGTTTTGGAAGTCCTTTACGTGTCTTCCCTCATGCTATGGGGAAGCACTGCTCTGCCAGAGGGATGTGCCAGAGGCCGGGCAGCAGCTGGCAAACATCTCAGAACAGGCAGGGCCACCACCAGGGTCAGTGTTTACAAATAATAACTCATGTGAGCCGTGCTCACACCAGTGTTTGGGAAATAGCCCGCATCACCAATCTGACCTCCTGCCCAGATGGAATTTTTACTTCTTTATTTATTTTATCTGAACAGAAATAAACTGAGGCCCCATGTTGGAAACTGGGAAACTGCAATAAAGTCAGCAGTGAAATAAAGCCAGAACAATGCTCAATTCAGACAGTCTAGGGGGCCTTCTGCACAGTGTCCACATCAAAATTTCCTCATCCCAAAGAACTTCCTGCAGAACACACAGGATGCTTTTATTATTGAGTGGGTGGCATTTGATACAGCATCCCAATTGGCCAGGGAGGCCGAAGAACCACGCGCTGTTTCACTGCCACCTCTCCAATGGGACACTGCCCGCAGGAATACACCTCTGTCCTCTCCTGCACAGTTTAGTCACACGTTCCTATTGATTATACCCTGCCATGCCAGCTCTGAAGAGTTTAATAGGAAAGAAATCAGTTCTTTCATATTTTCCCTCTTTGTTTCATGTAATTGCAGTGCCAGTGTGCCCCTTTCCCCACACACAGTAATCTAGCATGTTAATACTGAACATGGAGAGCAAAAATAAGTTGTATCTTGGCACATGCTCAGTGGACCCAGGAGGGTTTGCAGAGCCATGGCTGTGATTTCCATGCATCTTACAATTTTAAAGATGTGAAACCTCAGTAAATAAATTAACCTGTAAGCAGAGCCTTGCTGACCAGTGGAAAGGCAAAGACATAAATCTGATGTAGCAATTGTTGATGTAGCAGCTGGGCCATGCTGACCCAGCAGCTCCGGAGGCCCGTGTCCGGTTTGCTGGCAGCGTGAACCCTGTGATCATTTTGCAGCTGGGCAGATGTCATGTGTTTTAATTAGAAGTGGCCACAGAATCACAGAAACAGAGAATTCTGTGGAGCGGACCCACTGTGATCATCGAAGTCCAACTTCTGGCCCTGCACAGGACACCTCAACAATCCCACCATGTGCCCGAGAGCATTGTCCACACGGTGCTTGAGCTCTGTCAGGTTTGGGACTTCCTAACATCCATGCTAAGCCTCCCGTGGCNGCATCTTACAATTTTAAAGATGTGAAACCTCAGTAAATAAATTAACCTGTAAGCAGAGCCTTGCTGACCAGTGGAAAGGCAAAGACATAAATCTGATGTAGCAATTGTTGATGTAGCAGCTGGGCCATGCTGACCCAGCAGCTCCGGAGGCCCGTGTCCGGTTTGCTGGCAGCGTGAACCCTGTGATCATTTTGCAGCTGGGCAGATGTCATGTGTTTTAATTAGAAGTGGCCACAGAATCACAGAAACAGAGAATTCTGTGGAGCGGACCCACTGTGATCATCGAAGTCCAACTTCTGGCCCTGCACAGGACACCTCAACAATCCCACCATGTGCCCGAGAGCATTGTCCACACGGTGCTTGAGCTCTGTCAGGTTTGGGACTTCCTAACATCCATGCTAAGCCTCCCGTGGCCCAGCCCAGCCGTCCCCTCGGTTCCTGTCGCTGGTCACGGAGCGCAGAGAGCGGAGCTGCTGCTCCGCTGCCCCTCCCGAGGAAGCTGCAGCCGCGGCTGCCCTCAGCGCCCTCCAGGCTCAACAAACAAGTGCCCTCGGCCGCTCCTCGTACGGCCCCTCCAGACCCTTCCCCAGCCCTCTCTGGACTCTCTCTAACAAGAGCCGGTCGTGCCGAGCTGGCCCCGTGAGCGGCGTGGCCCGAGGAACCCGCCGGGGCCGCGGGAAGCTCCGGGGCGGAGGCTGCGGAGGGCCCGGCCCCAGCGGTGCCCGGCCGCGGCGGTGCCCCGGCGGCGGGAGGCGG
>VZRZ01005254.1:1074746-1144129 GCA_013398175.1 Climacteris rufus
CCGCGCCGGGCCCCGGCAACCACAGCGGGGCCCGGCTCAGCCCCGTGCCCGCGATGCTCCGCGACCTCTCCGCGCTCAAAGCCGCCGTCATCGGGGCCTGCGCGCTCACGGCCGCGCTCATCGCCTGCCTCCTGCTCCGCGTCTTCAGGTGGGGACCGCCCGCGGCAGCCCGGGGCCCGGCGGGGCAGGGGGGACACCCGGGATGCGGGGCACCGGCCGAGGGCCCGAGGGGGAAAGCCCCTCCTGTTTTATTATGATTTACATCTGTAGTATAGGATCATATATAATACATAATCATATATTATATAACAATAGCTCGACCTGCCCGCTAATGGTGTTTTTAAAGCGCGGCCTCAAGCACAGCGTGTGTGGCTGGCCCAGGAGCCCCTCGGGAGCCGTGCGGGGCCCCGCTCCGCTGCTGCAGGAAATGAGGGCAGGGGCCGGGTTCCGAGTGGGATTTTTCAGCGTGGGGTTCACCCGCTGCCTGGGCCGCGGTGGGCTGGAGGCTGGGGCTGGAGTGGGCACGGACCGGAACGCCTCGAACTCCGCTGGAACACCTGGAAACGCGTGGGGTTGTTGACAGGGGTGCTGGGGGGTCAGTGGGATGGGTGGCCAAGGAGCCGTGGGGTGTCCATGGAGACGCACAAAGCCCAGCCGGAGATCCAGGCCCAGATGGCGAAGTGTCACAGCTCAGTGTGCGACTGCCGGGCAGGGCCAGCCGGACAGGCCCGGGAACAGCTGGCGCTCGGCGGCGGGAGGAGGCGATGCCCTGGCTCAGGTGACACGAGCAGTTGAACAAGTGGAGTTGGCAAATTCTTCCTGGTTCGGTGTTCAAGCAGCTCCTTTGTATTTACAGGATGGCTGAATGTTCTGCTTCTCCTACTTTGAGCTAATTCCGTATAGGAAGGGCAGTGTTCGTGACGGTGGTGTTACAAAGTGTACAGTCTTTAAACTGAAATTGTCAGAGCTGATACTTTCTGAAGAAATTGACATTTAACTCAATTCTACTTAAGTGTTGCAGCAGCTGGCAAAGGCAATGCAAATAAATGTACTCATAAAGTGACGTGTTTTGGGAGAGCCCAATAAGGTATTGAATAATTTTTTTTTTTAAATCAATATATCCGCTTTGCAGTTGTATAAGTTTGTCGTGGACAAACAGCAGAATTGGTAGAGATTATACGAGCTAGAATTAGGAAGTCTATAACTATAACTAAGAAAACTAATGAACTAAGGTTTTTCATTCTGCACTAAGTTTCTGCACCTATTTCTGTGTGATCTTGGAGAGTTTATTTCCTCTGCCACAGTTTCTTCTGAGTATAAAGCAAAATCTTGTGTCAAGGAGACCTGGTGTAAGGCTGAATGTTTCTAGCCAAAGAAGGCAAACTGATAGCCTTGAAAGGCCTTCCCTATACCATTATCAGCAAAAACAGGTCCAGGTTAAAGTCACCTTGGGAAAGATGGATTAATTCTCCCATGCCAAAGTCGTCATTATGCAACTGATCAGAGTTAATGCAGCATTAAAGATAGGTTAAAATGAACACCCTCTGAGAGCTCTCGTATATCTTTGGTAGAACCTGCTGGGAAAGTGGAAAATGAAGCTATTGGCTTCTGAGTGTGTTTCTTTATCTGACAGAGCACTTATTTGTAAACAGTTATCCCAGCTGCAAACGAGACAAGAATACCAACAGGTATGTTTGTACAGTGTCACACTTGTAGCTGACAACACAGATCAGAGGAGATTCTGTTGCAGAAGAGATAAGGGATTTACCCTCAATAAATGTAAAGCTTTTCTCCATCAGAATAAGAGCTTTGTTCACACTTAGTCAAAAACATTGCAATTTTTTTTCTGAAGAGTCATGGATTCCTATTAAACAGATTTTGCTGAAATCCAAACTTTGATTAAACCTTCACTGTGAAATTGTTCTGGGTTGCTGGAAATAAGTGATCCCTTTATCTATGGGTGGTAGAGATGAACTAAACCAGTGAGTGGCCAGATACTCATGTCACAGGCACTGGATTAATTTTTTACAGTTTTTATTTTTTATATACATCTCATTTTTACATATTTATCTGTTATATTTTCCTTTTTTGTTTGAGCAAGAATAGATATACTTCTCCAGTTTTCAGCTCTATTTTTAATACAACACTCAGAGATTCCTCTTAATTCCTTTTGGGACTATTATGCTCTAAATTTGTCTGATGGTCCTGTGGTTCAGAATGTGGTATGACCCAAAGTGGTCTGAGTTTTCTTTCTCTCTGTGGCTACTGTGGCCTAGGAATGCCAGCCAAGACTTTGCTATTTGTCTGCATGTGGCAAGGTCTAATTTGCTGTAGTATTTATTTATTTATTCTTTTTTGCAAGCTCAGTTCTGGGCTTGCTTTCTTTCCTATACCCACAGGCCCTACATGCTCCCAACCCCAAACTATTTCCACACCAAACTAAATTTCATGTTATTCTCAATCAAATAGTTGGGTAGTTTGCAGTACCAAACAGCGTCTTGCAACAGATGATGTGTATGGCTAAATCCACCCTTTGATCTGTGTTTTGGATTTTGCCTTTTCACCTCCATGTTCTGCCCTGCTTCTCTCTACTGGTGCAGCTCAGTTCATTCCCCTGCAATGCAATTCTTGGGATGAACTCACAGAAAACCATTTTTCAGGTGTAGCCAACTGTGCTGGTAGACCATGTGCCTTCTAGAGAAACTGGCTGTTACTTCTGCTCCAGTGGGCCAGCTGAGAACAACCCAAAGCTTTAGTTGCAGAAAACTGTGCTCTCTAAGTGTTTGCTTCGTGTCTTGACCTGCCTTTGAATGTACAGAATCCAGGCTGCAAAGGCTGCTGTATATCTAGATTTTTAGAGAGAAGCTACCTACTTATTTTGTATCTCATTGCTTTGTTACGTTGCTGCTTGTTCAGTTTTGATTTCTTCCTCAAATACCACTTTAAGCTTAGTTTTCCAGTAATTGCAGAACTGCTATAAATGGTTGAGATTGAGGAGAGAGGTTCAAGCATATGATCACTGTATACAAGACCCTTTGTTCTATGAGCTGGGAAGTTGCTCTGGGCCATTCAAGGCTTAACCCCAGAGAGTTTTACTGATTTCAAATTAATTGTATTAATTAACTTCTGTTCTTTGTGGCTGTATATATTCCAAGGACTTACTGTTAGAAAACATGGCAGTTTGCTTCAGTAAAATGTGTCTCATAGAATCACAGAATGATTTGGGTTGGAAGGTACCTTAGAGATCATCCAGTTCCACCCCCTGGCATGGACAGAGGCACCTTCCACGAGTCAGGTTGCTCCAAGCCCTATCCAACTTGGCCTTGAACTCTTCCAGGGAAGGGGCAGCCACAGCTTCTCTGGGCAACCTGTACCAGGGCCTCACCACCCTCACAGTAAAGAACTTCTTCCTAATATCTAATTGAAACCTGCTGTCTTCCAGATTGAAGCTCCCTTGTCCTGTCACTACATATCCTGCCTCCGGAAAACACATGAGGATTTGGCTTACTGCTTTAACTGTGTTGTATACAGCATTATCTAGAGAGCAGAGATACCCAGAGAGATCAACAGTAATGAAATATTGCTGATCTAATTCATCAGCTGGTAGGAAGCCTGGGGTTTCCTGAGGTTTATTGTTCCATAATTTTTTTTTTAAACTGTGAAGGGAGTCCATTAACAGGAAATAAAACGGTCCTAATTCCATTCAGGATATAACATTGCTGCACTTCTAGGAGGGACTGGCTTAATTAGACTTCCAGTAAGCACCCTGCTAAGGAGGGATAAGGGGATTTTTGAGTTTTCTTTCTTTGCCAGGGGATGGTCCCCTCCCTCTACGTCTCTTAGCAGGAGGTAAGACATGCAGAGACCTCTCTCTCTAGGTCAGGAAAGGAATTATCTTTGAATGTCAGGGTTGTGGACAAAAATAGATTAGAGGCGTAAATAATACAATGAACCAGTGAGTTGATTCGAGCACTTAGCCCACCACATGATGCCTCAGAAAGGAGGATGAAGTGCTGCATATGACTGGTGCTTGATCAAAACAGCCCCCGGGCAAAATGCAGACACAAAGTCAGCGTTCTGCTCCGGCCCAGCTCTGTGTGTTGTCCTTCCCTGTGGTCTGGAGAGGGATGTGTGTCTGATTTCTGATGGACCAGGCAGACCCTGGTGTGGTGTGTGGTGCCTCAGACATCTGAGCCAGTGCCAATCCAGCTTCTCTCCGCACAGCTGCCTTCTTGTAACACCAGCACATTGATTTGGTAGGAGCAGCTCTGGCTCTGCATAAGAGCCCTGGCTGCAGTTAGCTTGGGTTTTTTTCCCTCCTCATGATAATTCGGAGCAAGACCTGTAACGTCCCTCCTAAGTACAAGGGGTGGCTGAAGTCAGCAGAAGCAACAGGATTTTTTTAAGTGGAAGATGGTTTTCTGTGCTAAACTATCCAGCACCACTTGTCCTCTGGCTAAATCACTTGAGGAGTGCATTGTCATTGTGCCAGGGCCACACTCCAACCACAGCTTCCCACATGCTTCTTTAAAAAAACCCACACAAAATGAATGTGACTGGAAAGGAGATCTTCTGTTTGCCCATGAGGTCTAATGTGTCCTGATCCTATCCACGAGGTCTCCAAAGTTCATGAAACATTTGTATTCTGTAGTTCCTGCCCTGTGCTGCTCCACTGACTCTGCTGCCTGGTCCCACCAACTGAAGAAAGTGCTTTTCCTTTTTTGTGCTGTCCTTGCTGATTGTTACAGGTTTCCCTCGGAGGTTTGGGTGTTTTAATGTGAAACAGTTTCCTGATGGGCAGCCTTATTCTGTGTGCAGGTAGGGATACTCCCAAGGCTTTCCTGCAAAGTTAGCTCGGTTAATTATTCTGGTATTTATGAAGTCTGCGGAAGTTGTTCAAATGAGCAAATGTGGGAAACCAAACTGCTGGAAAGTAGATTAATGACAAATTAGCTAGATAATCTGGGGTGGAATGCATTGAGAAAGGGGTGGCAAGGAAAGACCTTTTTGCCTTATCAATGGCAAACAAATGGTTGTAGCAGCTTAGCCAAAAACCAGCAGTAAAACGAGCTTCCTCCATATCCTAAATCAGCACCATCATTAAGTGAGGTTGTGGGGATTAATAGATCACTGTGCAGCAAGTTCTGCTCCAGGTCCTCTTGAAAGTGTAGCCCAAGTAGACTAATTAATGGCTGGAGGCAAAAGGATTCTAGTTTCCTATTTCTAAAAATATCTGTTCTGCAGTAATTTCTTCAAACACTCCATTATTAGCTGTTTTAAGATTAACTCTCTGGAATAAGTTAGGTTTTCTAGTGCAGGGAATAAGGGAGGATGGCTCTCAGTAAAGTGGGCCTGATACTCAGGTAGGATCTTAACTGGAACCTATGGAACCACCCTGTAGCCTGTATGTGAATGCAGAGTGGAAAGTCTGTGCTTGGTTAGTTCTGACACAGGTTAGGTGTCTGACACAGGTAGACACAGGTTAGCCCTGGTCTATGTTTAGGCTTCCCAGCATGAGTAAATATTTCTTGTAAAAACAATGCGTGACTTGCAAGAGGAGACCACCCTGCATCGCTTTCCTGCTAGATTTTAGCAGGAAAGCAGAGTAACAGTGAAGTGGTTTCAAAAGGATTTTCAAGTGTTTGGGTTAAGAGTCCTTCTGTATTGGGTATGAAATTGCTTGTTTCAACAACAGCAGTAAAAGAACAAACCACCCTGTGCTCTTTGTGACACAGCACCACAGATCTCTCTGAAGATTAGACCAGGAGGTGACTTTCTCCTCACTTCTGATGCAACCTTAGCCTTCAGAACAGGGAGGAAATGCAAACTGCTTCATCCCAAGGGCTGAGACCTGTTTGTTTAGCCTTGGACTACTGCCTAAAAGCAGTGCTAGGCAGAGGCACTGAGATTTCCACATCAGGGAAATTTAAATTTCCTTAACTTTGAGCTTGGAAGGGACCATTGTGGTGGAGATTCACACTCAGGGCTGGAGTCCCAGTCTCTCTGCAGTGCTCACACTTCAGTTCCTGTTGCTGTGTAACTCTTTTAAAGGCATCTTGAGGCAGAAGCTGTGCTGTTGATCCCGGCACACCTTGCATGACGTGCCAGGGCAAGACTTCTTGATGGTGAAAGTGCACTCATGATGTGCTGACTGCTTGCAGCGCTAGCTGTGATTACCAAAAATTAGGGCTGCTTGCTTGTGCCTGCTCCAGCTCCCTTCTCATGCTTGGCAGGTGCCAGTTTTGTTTTATAAAATGTGAAGGGGAAAGTTCTGCAGTTTGTTAACCAAAGCCATCCACTTTTGTCCCCCAAGGCTGCCCATACACATCAACACCTTCTTGAATGTATAATCACAAAACTGCATTCATGCATGAGCAGTGTGACCTTCCTAGCATTCATGAAAACAGTAGGTGAAATAAAAAAGAACCCACACAATTCAAGCTAGAGGCAGAGAATAAGTTGAAAAGCTACACACCAAGTGTTTGTTAATTGAAAGTAAGTGTTAGAAAATAGATCTCTCAAAACCGTGGGATGTGCAGGTGTGTGAGCATCTCCATTTCAAAAGGAAAGTAAGGCTGGCATCTGTGGGAGGAGAGGTGATAGGTACAGTTAGCTTTGAACAATGGTTGATTATTTTTCATAGCACCTACACAGCATGGAGCCTGAAACTACTCAGATGAGACTCAAGGTCGTTGCTGTGGGAGTCCTGAGCTTGCCCTGGTAGCAAGGAAAGATAGCAGGCTGTTTGTACCCAGACATCACCACCTCCTTGCTCCTAATCCTGCCTAGAACATTCCTGTGCCTCAGCAGGGCTTAACCTGTGCTTTCTCATCTAAACACATTCCCTAAACCAGTGGCTGCTTCAGCTGATTAAGCCCATGTTTCACTTACTGAGTGTGGCAGCGGGAGGACACGGTGGCTGTGGCGCTCGTGTGCCTGCCCTGGGTGCCAGAGGATCTCTGGTTTGTCAGCAGTGGGAAGAGTGACATTGATCTGGATTGCAGCTGACGAGGAGCTGCGCTCCACAGACAGGCACACAGTGCCTTGGAAAGGCAGCAGGAGGGGACGGAGGCTGGTTCTGCAGCGTTTGTGTTGGGGGGTCTGAATCAAACAGGGCAGTGAGTCAGAGTTGATGGGCACAGCTTCAGCCTCTCCAAGGAATACTGCATAAAGACAATCCTTCCCACCTCTGTTTCAGGTCTGGGAAGCGGATTAAGAAGACCAGGAAGTACGACATCATCACCACCCCAGCCGAGCGGGTAGAAATGGCTCCTCTGAATGAAGAAGACGATGAGGACGAAGACTCCACAGTGTTTGATGTGAAATACAGGTACTGCTGCCACCCATCCTGGCAGACTTGCTCACTGAGCTCGTGTTAGTGAAGACAGCTCTTTTATTTTTCTGCTGGGTTAACTTGGCACAGATGAGGCAGTCACAGTCTCCCTTCCTCTTTGCCCAAGCATTATCCCTTTCCTTTGCAGCCCCGGTGCCTGTTCCCAGCACAATGGCTCTGTCCTCCCTTGCTCCTGCAGTAACCACGTCACTGCCCCCAGGCTGTCTGCCCTCCTCTTTCCCCTGCAAAGCACAACAGGATACACGTGTCCCAAAGAGCTGACAGGGTTTGACAGACTGAACTTCCCCTCTTGGGCAGCTGCTGGCAGTTGTTCTGTGTGCTGACACTGGATGGAGGGCTGTGGATCAAGGGTCTTGGATTCCCCAGGGCTGCTCTCCCAGGCACTGCCATTGCTGTGAGCCTGGGAGGGAAATGATAATGAATCTCCGCCAACCTCTGGGTTTGTACCAGAGTGCTACCTTGTTGGTCTATGGTACAGAGAGGACTGTGGTCCCTCATTGATGCTGTTAGCAGTTATCCCTTAGCAACAAACTTTCCTTAAATATGTTTGCCTTTGTGAGATGAAAGTGGTGTGACAACCCAAAACTTCTGGTGCCTATTCTGGGTCTGAAGATTTATGACAACAGCTCAGCACATAAAGATGCTGCACGTTGATTTATGGCATCAGGGTATCTGCATCTCTTATTTTTATTTGCATCAAACCATCCACAGTATTCAAGTTGTGTTCTCATCCAAATAAGGCTTACTCTAAAATCTGTCCCATTTTGGCTGAAATAAGCTTTCCTAATTATAAAAATGCAGATCTTGACAACTTCTAACTGGAGATTTTACAGATTTTACTCATGTTGCCCATCTCCTAACTTTGGAAAAGGGAGAGCACCACATCTGTTCTGAGAACATGTGTGCCAACATCTGAACCATACACCACTGTATTCTCCACTGGTTGTTTCCAAAATCACTTCATTAGTTCTCTATAAAAATCAGGAAATAGTTGGGAGCTATGAAACAATGAAGGGTGTGTGTGAAGCCTTTATGTGTAAACAATTAGTCCTTGATTTAGAAGACTCCTATCAGTCCTTGCCTGGCTTTTGCTGTTCCCTGTAGCTGCCCTGTGTTTGCTCTAATAATTTCAGCTTGTGCAGTTTGTACTTTGGGATCAAGCTTTGTTAAACTCAGAGTTTTAGATCTGACTCATCATGGCCTGGTTAAATAGACAACATCTCCTGCCCTTTTCCTTTTAACTCCCTACTTTCTCTGTGAACTTTTGGAATTGGGATCAGAGGGTTTTTTTTCCCAGAGAGAGAACACAGAAGAATCTCAGTCATGGCAGTGCTTCAGGATAAGATGTCTAATAATAAAACAGTGGATGAACAAAGAGAGCTTGCTGGAAACCATTTGTCTCTTGGGAGCTGTGTTGGTGATATCTGACATTGCTTCGCTGGAGCAGGTGCTGTGCCTGTGCTTTCACTGAAGGTGTCTGCTCGCCCTGGGTTCCTGTTCTTGGCCAACCAGTCCTCTTTTCAGCTGTGGGAATTCCTCTTTTCTGCCACAGTGCAACAGCTATTAAATTCCACATTTTGTGCAGTCCTTGCTGTCTCAGGCATACTTTTGTTTAGCTCAAACAGAGCTACTCAGTTTAGAGGGGGAGATCATCTTACAGAAAACCTCTTAGCATTGCTGATTTGGGGAAAGCTTTCTTGAGGATACATTTGCTGTAGAAGGTGTCAAGCTGTCTGGTTCCTTTGTGTGGCTTGGAGACTATATCCCGAACAGTTCATAAATCATGTCTCCAGTAAAGAGACTTCTTTACAAATTAGATTTGTGGAGTTTGACCACTGACAACCCCATTAAACCAGTCAGGAGGTTCTTCATAAGTGCTTGTGTTCAGATGGGAAGAGAGGGATAGAGCTGCAGCCAGGGCAGCTCAGACTTGCCCACAGTGAGTCAAGAAACAAACTCCTACCAGGTCTTCTGTTGGGGTTCCTGCTGCAGTCCCACCCTACCCCCCAAACTGGCGTGCGTGGTGTGGGGAGGCTCTGGGCTGGTTTGATCACTGAAAGATCTGTGCTAGCACTTGCATCTGTGTTTGGGGGAGTAATTGAGATTCTGTGCTCTTCTCCCTGTGCAATGCAAACAGCTCTCTAATTAAAAGGCAGTTGGTGTGGAGCAGCAACAGGGGAGAAGCGACACTTACCTCTCCAGTTGTTCTCATGCAGTTAATTTTCTTTCCTTTAATGCTTTGTCCTTGTGCGGGTTTGTTTCCAGTCTTACATGAGGCATCAAAGAACAGCAGACAGTGTAAATTGGGCTGTTGGACGAAGGTCGTTGCTATTTTTTTCCATTTATTTTTTTCAGGAAGCTTTAAGGTTTTATGCTCCCAGTAGATCCACACCACCCCCCCATCTTCCCTTGGGCAGTGGAGCAACAAGAAATAACCACCTTCCTCCTGTAAGGCAGACTAATGAGAGCACTTCAAAATCTTACCCAAACACAGCCCTTTCTGTGGATGCAAAAGCCACCCACTGCTGCCTCTCTCGAATGTGTGCTGGATCAGATCCCCTCTTTGTAATCTCATTCCAGTAGCAGGGAAGCAGCTCTGTCAATGGCCTCTCTAATCCTGCAGGCACAATTTCTGTGTGACAAGAGGCCGAAAGTGTAAATCAAAGCTTATCACAGAGCAGAGATGCCAGATCACTTGGACACTGACACCTCCTTGAAAAGCTTCTTGGAAACCACTGTTTAAATATGGAGAATGGTTTTCTGTATGCATTTGCTCTGGTATTGAGAGGAGAATTTGGATAAAAAGTTCAGGAATTTTCCTGAAGTTATTACAAAGAAAGCAAACTGGGCAATGGAAAGAGTGTTTGTTTCTTGATCACCAGTTCAATCTGTGCTGCTGAAGACCAAAAAGCATCCCTGTCTGATTGATTTCTGGACCATATGAACTGTATTGGTCATAATTTTGCCGATGTCAGATGTTTTTTCAAGTTTTATGATGGGATTACAGTTGATGCACATCTTCAAAAATGAGTTAGTGGAAAGCTAAATCCCATCCTCCAAATGTGCTCTTTCTCATCCCACAAACAGATCTTGATTTGAAGATTTCTCTCTCCTCTCTGGTCCTGTATCACTTTCAAGAAGGCAAGGGAAATTTGCACAGGTTCTGTGATCTCCGTGGTGGAGCTAAGCCACTGATTCATCAGGCATTTGGCACTGAGTGATACTCGAGTGGAGAGCACTGAAGTAAAGTAGGTTACAGGCAAACACCCCCAACAAACTGGTGTCCATCCCCCAGCACAGAGCACTCTGCTTGTTTTGTGTAATAAGAGAAAAAAAGATTAGAACAACTGTAAAAAGAACCAGTTTCTGAAAAGGTAAATAAAATTGTTAGCTTGTTAAGCTTATTAACTCTAGCGTAGATCATTGGGGGATTCCTTGTCAGCTTCAATAGGAAACCAAAAACAAGTAGTGAATAAATTCTGTGGTGCCTTGCACATGAAAGGCTTTGAAAGCACTTCAGTAATCTGGGATATCAGCAGTGGCTCCTCTCCCTGCTGACTTGCAGCTGTTGGAGGCAGTGAGTTCTGCTCTTGCTTTGCTTGCTGAGCCCAGCTGGGGGAATTTCACAACTGTCCAGGGTGATGTGTGCCATGTGACAGCCCAGAGCTGGGGAAAGAACTTGGAATTTAAATGCCAATCCTGATGTCAGGCTCCTAAATAAATACTGATAGAAAGTTTTTCTTGGGGCAGATTGAAGCCTCTGTCCTTTCTGTCGGCTGAGCAAAATTCCTCAGTTTGTTTTCCCTGTGGATTGTCATTTTTCCCTCTAACAGCAGCAGCACCAGCAGAACACAGAAGCAGTTTAGGAATGCATCTTCTAAAGTGCTCTTGAATGGGGAAAGATTTATGTGTAAGGAGCAGTGGCAGGCTGAGGGAAGAGGACAGGAATATTTATTCAACCATTGTGGGTCTAAAGGGCTTTTGAGAGCTTGCAGGATTTTTTAGAGGAAAGAGGCACCACATGTAAGGGCTGGATCCTGGATTCATCCCTTTTTCAGGCACTGATAGCATTGAACTGTGTAGAAACATCTTCATCACAGTTGCAGGGCTCAGCCTTTGATGTACTCGAGTCCTGGGAGTGTCTGTAAAATATGGGTTACACTATTGGTGCCTTCTCTTCTACTACATCCTTTCCAGATCCTGACTGCATGTGCAGCTCTGAATGGAGCATGGAATTGTTCCGTTTCTTACAGCGAGGTGTTCAGTCTCAAGGGAGCAGCTCTAATGGATTTTTTTTTCCAATGAAAGCTGCAGGCAATTCTGGATGATGCCAGGTGAATTTGTACTGGGGTTTATAGCAGCTTATTTTTTCCCCCCCAGCAGGCAGCAGTGACAAGTTGTGTATAAATGGAAGGGTATCATTTATCCTCATCTGAAGGGGGTGCAAATCACCAACATAGGCAGCAGCTCACTATAAGTATAACAAATTGCCAAAGCTTTGGTGCTGCTGTTAAGAATGTCCCATAGGCCCACAGCAGAGGAGATAGTCAAAATGTAATTTCTGTTGGGCTTTGAAGGCCAGTTCTTTCCTGACAGTGCTATAACAGTTGTTACGGAGCACACTGCTCGTGCAGTCCTAGTGGAGGGCTCTCATGTCCTTCCTGGAGTGTAACAAGTTCCTATTAAGATTTTTTTTTTGAACCCTGAAGCAGTTAGAACAGTAGGGTGTCAGGAGGAGCATCCATAGCGAGGAGGATGGTCCATGTGTGTTGGTTGGTGAGGGGCTGCAGCAGTGTGAAAAAAGCTGTGAGGTCCAGAGTGTGGTTTCATGTACCTCCCTATGCACATTCCCTCCTCTGCTCTGCACAATGTCTGGGCACAGGATCTTTCAGCATCTGGGCTTTGTCTTATCTAACTCTGCTTTTGTCTTCACTTGGTGTCTCTTCTCCTGGCCTGGCACTAACATCACATCAGTGCCACCAGATATGTCGACTGCTGGAGGGGACTGATGGCAATCCCAGTGAATAATGCTGCCTTTTCCTTTGTGGCTCTTGGGAGTTTTTTTTCCACTTTGCACGTGGGTTCTCATATCTGCCTGTGAGCTATTTAATTGCAAATCTACAGCTGTACTAATTCTTCCTGCTTTCCAGGTAAAGCAGCCCCGTGGAGCGTCGGTGCCCTGCAAGATGTCGTTCTGCTGTCGAGGGACCTGCTGAACCCATAACTGTGAAAGGGGAGGCTTTCATCTCTGCAGCATTGCAGCCAAACCAAGCCTCACCTCCTCGAGGTGCTGTTTGTACAGCAGGCTGTGGATCTTCTGATTAAAACAGCACCATTTGGTTCCCTGGTGTCCTGACTGCTGCGTTGGAATGACCAGAGTTCCTCTTTGCAAACTCAGCTCTCTTGCTTTGGGAGGGCTGCAGTGTCACCAAAGCATGACAAGGTGCAGCTCCTTATGGTCTTAGTAAGTTTTGCAGAAGGAAGAAGACAAGATTGAACTGAGCTGCCCCAAGGACTTATTTTCTAAAATCCTATTTCAACACTCCAGAAGCTATTAAACTTTGGTCATTGTTAAACAGATCACGTGTTTAAAAAAAAAAAATCAAGAAGTATTTTTGGGCCTTACAGAGGTGACTTAGGACTTGAGATGGTAAAAATGTAAGCCATGCTGAAATGCCACACTATGTTTGATGTAAGGTTTTGGGTGGGGAGGTGTTGAGAGGTTGACTTATGTAGGAAATTTTCTTGACTTGCTACTGATTTTTTTTTTTTTAAACAACAATTGCACTAAGTTTTTGTGATGACACTCTCATTCTCCCAAGGAGCTCTGATCAGACCAACTTCAACAAGTGAGACCACAGGGAAATAGGAAGAATCAGGCATGCTCTAAACTACAACAGTCTTGGATTAAAAAAGATATATTTTTGTAATTTTCTGCCCTTCCACTGGGAGTAAACCCAGTGTTTTGTACTGTCCTGTGCTGACTGTAACTTGTCTACAATTCATCTATATTACCTTTTTTCTAAGCAAAGTAAGTCCTCATGTGGAATGATTGGATTGCAGAGGGAACATGTCTTGTTTTTTATGGAAGCTTCATGTAAGTAATCTTACTCTCTATCAAACTGGAAGTTTTCCCTTACTACCTGCTTGACAAAGCTCATTTAACTCAAGGATGAATTTTTGACTGTTGCTCCCTGCTGTGCTTTGTGCTGCAGAGGTCAGAGCTGTGGGATGACACTGTGGGAATTTGATTGCTGCATCTGGATGGGTCGGGAGACCACAGGCATCCCCGCCTTCCAGGCCAGCGGTGGAAAGGGCAAACCTAACTGGGTTAGTTTCTTTACTTTGTGGTTTTCCTTTAAAGTAACCACAGAGGCAATGCAGACTTTACTGTTTACTGCACTCCTTAACACCTTCTATTTTGAGTTTTTAAGCTGGCTGGAACCTTGTTTTTCTTGGTGAATCTTTTCCAATTGTTTTAGGATTGTCCCACTGTTTGCTTGACCCTCTCTCAGCCTTGCAGTTGCAATCCCTCAAGGAGACTGCAGTTTCTGGCAAAGCACCAGCCTTGCAGCAGACTGCCACTTTTGGGATTTTTATCTCTTTTTTTTAAAACCCTGTTGAGCTTTCAGGCTTGTTGAGAACACCAAACTGCTTTGTCGTGATACCACGACCTATGCCAGTTCTGTGTGGTTCCCCTGGGCCCTTCAGTCAATAAAAGGAGGTGAAGGGGAATTTTTTTTTCATTTCCAGCAGCCTTATGCTTTCATCCCAGCAGCTGCCATACCACAGCTTGCTTTCCCTAGCTGTGACTCAGCAAAGGCTTTGCAGACAGCCAACTCAGCCTGGATGGAAAAATCCCAAAACAGACTGTTGTGTTAATATTAGTCATCAAGGCAATATTAAATGGTCTGTTATTTTCATTCATGGAATAGTTTGAGTCATTCTGTGGCGCTGTTACTAAGCAGTATTTGACATGTCAGCTGTGAGGTGAAGATGGGCCAGGCAGGTTGTTCTGGCTGGTGGGAACTGCAGCAAGCAGAGAGTGGAGCGATGCTGCACGTTGAGGTAAGGTCTGGAGCTCTTTTCCCACCTCAGTAAAACAGGTTTCAGGCTCTAGGCTGGATGCTTCAGAAGGAAATACTGTCTTTCTTCAGGGCTGCAAGACTTTGGAGGCTGGGGATTGAACTTCTAGGACAGCCCTTTTGAAGTCAGAGAAGTGGTGATGCTGAGAGGAGAGAGGGAGGTTAAAAGCTTCTGTTGGCATTTGCAGAGGGAGTGGACAGGCTGAGTGGCTGCCCTGTCTGTGCAGGCACCATGGCAACGTGTTCCTGTCCACCCTCCTGCCACGCTCATTAAACTGAGCATCAGGCACTCCGAGGGGGGGACAGGGAACGAAACCATCTCTTTGCACAAAGAAAGGGAAGACCAAGTTATGTAGGAGAGAGATGAGAGGAAAAGATGCATGAAGGGCACCTCTCCCTTCTGAGGGCAAGTCAGTTCTTGAAATCAGTTTTTCCAGCAACTTTAGGTCACTTGCAGAGTTAGGCTGGCATAGGCCATCTGCTCCCCTTGCTTGTAGCTACAAAAAAAAAAAATCCACTATTTTTACAACATGGCCAAATCTCAATGGTGGGCAGGGACCAGGTGTTTAAGATGTTGAAGATGGAGGTGCTCAACTGCCACTGGGATTTTCTGGCTCCTCGGGGAAGTCCCAAACTGTGTGCCATAAGCTAAAAAGTGCTTATAGGGAAGCAGCAGCTGCTTGGTGGAAATAAAAGGTCAACCTGACCAGTTGCTCACGGTCATGAAAATAATCCGAATGCTCTGTTTGATACTTAGTTGCTGTTGCAAATGTGAGGCAATGTTTACCTCTACAAAACTTGCTGTATGTGATTTAAAGTGTCTGGTTAAATATTCTATAGCTATATTTAGTTAAGATTTTAAGAGCACTTGACGTGACTCATCTAATAGTATATATATGAATATTTTTTTAATAGTAGAAATCAGTTTAAAACATAGTTTTAATAATTTGAACTCTTGGGTTCAGGTAGTTCTAGGAGTTCATCAGAGAAGAAATAGCCATTAACCACTACGTGAGTTTTTTACCTTCATGTTCTGTGTATCTTACACTGCAGATTTAATCTGATTGTGACTGTAATGTGTCTTAGTATCTGCTGCTATTTTATGTTGCATAGTCAAACTTGCTTTGTTCAAGAGCATTTTTAAAGGCATATTTTTTTGTTACAGAAAATGAAAACAGAAATGTTATTACAGCTGTCTGCCTGTAGCTCACTCACAGCTTACAGAATCCACTGACTCATGGCAGAGGCAGAGTAAGTGAATCAGAGGCTTTTCCCTTTGTGCAGGCTGTGCTGTGGAGGGAAAACCCTGCACAGAATTGCAGCTGCTTTACTCCAGCCACAGCCCTGTCACCAGAGATTACGCTTGAGAAGCCAGAAGTCAGTGTGCCATGCTTACCTGCAAAACTAAGTGCACAGATAGCTTTGTATTTGCATTTTCCCCCCTGGAAGTTGCAGAGATGACTGCAAAACACTTGTTTAGCACACTAACTTTGTGATAACTTCATGTTTATCTCAAGACCAAACTTACTTGTAGGAGTCTACAGGCACTAATTAATTCAAACACTTTGTTCATAACTGTTCTCTGTAGTTCCATGTACATGGTATAATCTCTGCAGGGTGGTGGGTTGTGTTTTTTGTTAAAGATTTTTCCTTGTTAGATGACTTGCTGCTGTTGCAGTTTGTGTGTGAGGAGGTATCAGGACCACATGTTCAGTTTTGTGCAATTGCTTGAACTTTTTTTTTAAAAAACAATTTGTCATTGTGACCAAAACTTCTTTTTAAGGAAAAATTGGTTGAGTTTGAATGGACTTCATGTGTTTCAGTAGAAACTGCCATCATTAAACATGTTCTTGAAATCCCTGTGCTGTGTGTTATGTTTGAGGCAGGAATGGGAAAGGGGTGTTGCTTTTTGGCGTTTGATGGATGTGAGAGCACCTCTGTGATCCCTTATTAGAGGGTTGCAAGTCCCTTCGTCCTGTGACAGAACCAGAGCCTAACAAGGGGGAAAACTGGGTTTAGGAGCATGGTAGAGGAGTATGTTTGATCAGACAAGGTCACCTTCAGCCATCAGGAAGCTGGGCTGACCTCTGGGATCAAAAGTCAAAAATCCCCTGCAATAGGGAGGGGATCCCAGTGCCACCACAGCTGTGTTTGGTACCTCAGAGCCCACAAACTGCAGCTCTGTTGCCCCAGACTCCAAGCCTTGTCCCCTCCCTGGGCTGGCCAGGTCACACCACAGCTGCTCAGTGGACGTCCTTCCCCTCCAGTCTTGCTTGATGAAGTTGCCCATCTCTGAAGCAGTTTTGCCTTGTGGCTTTCAGGACATGGGAAGATGCTGAAGTGCTGGAGATAAGGATCAGGAGTGCTCAGAGGACTGTTTTTCCTCCTGCACTGTGGAGTGCAGACACTCCTGGGCTCTGGAGCAGCTCGGGACAGACTGGTCCAGCACCCTGTGCATGGATCAACTCTGCCTTTCTCCTCTGCCACATGATTTCTCTGTCTTGATATCTCCATCTCTTCAGGAATACTCTAAGAGTAATTCAGTGCTGCAGACAAGAGGCAGGTGCTGTCCCACCTCTGCCTTTTAAATTATGTCCTGCCCTCAAAGTAAAGCTCAGTCTAATTCAAAATACCCAATAAAATGCTGTCAGGCCTCAGGCTTGAGTCAGCTGTTGAGCAGCAAAGCTGGTTTGTGTAGGAAGTTCAAAGACCCCTCGAGGTGTGCCCCAGCCTAACACTGGCTAAAGAGGACAGGCTGCTCTTAGCACAGGACTGAGGATGTCACACAGCAAAAGGCAGAGCCTGCAATTGCACGTGTACTTACCTCTCTGATGAGGTCTCAAGTGGAAGATGAGCAAATGACCAAAAATCTGGTGTAAATTATTACCTAAGTGAGAGCTGAAGTGCTGGGTTTGATGAAGGTGATTGCAGCTGAGGCTGTGAGCAGAAGAGGGCAAGGCTCAGTTTAACCCTTTCTGAATTTTGACATGGGGAAGCCCAAAGCTGCGACAAGGATTTTCTCAAGCAAGTCTTCATATATATATATATTTTTTTTTAATGGATCCCATTAAAGGGTTATTTCTCCAATACCTAGAAGAGTTCTGCATGGGTATAACACAGCTTCCCCTCTCCTGTGGGTGGCTGCTGCCACCCTCGTGCAAGCTGCTGCTCTTATTAGCAAGTCTGTGCACAACTATGAGGTTAAGTGAACAGAGCTAATTCCAATTTATAACCCTGGGTAAGAGAGGGGGGTGTCTTCCTTGTGTCTTGGTGTCAATGATCTTTGAATGCCTTGATACTGATAACTGCAAAATTGTCAGCAATGTGTGGCAAGTGCTATCAGAGAGACTGGAGCTGAACACTGAGATGATTGGAATTATGCCTGACAACGAGCCCTATTAAGAGTATGGAACAGGAATAGCTCTAATTGCTTAAGACTGAGTAGTCTGTAACTAGGCTACACACTGAGGATAGTTAATCTCCCCATCAGCTGGCAATTACCAATTTTGAAGAGGCCAGAAACTCTTCTAGCTCTGGTTTCAAAGACACCCACTCCAGGCTGGCTCACTTCTCCTGTGACCATTTGCTCACAGTATGTTAAAGGAGCCAAATATAGTTCAAAACTGTCCTTCTAATTAATGGAAAACAACTCTTGGGCTCAAGAAAGCAGCATGGAAGGCGTGGCCATTGCTTCTCAAGCTGAGAAGCAAAGGGTGTTAAAAATCCAGATGCAGTTTTTGATGGCTTAGGAGGCATAAAGCTGGTTTGTAGGGTTTTTTTCTCCCTCCATGCTGCTGTCTCAAGCCATCTTGTTCACTCACTTCCCTTCATGCTGGGGGAGGAGCAACACAGGGGAGCTCAGCTTGCCCCAGCTCCAGGGGGAGAGCCTGCTTAGACTGCATATGGACAAGGAAAGAGAAGGCAGGTCTTGAGGAGCTTGACCAGATGCTCCAAGGCTTCACCCAGCATGTTTAATCTCTACCTTGGAAGATGTTACAATCCTCATTGCCAGCCTTCAAAGGCTCCCAGCCCTGGCTTGACAACACACTCCTGGTTGTTGTCTGTCACTGTCCATCCTTCCCAATGATGGAGGGAACCCACTGACCTGAGTGTGGAACAAGGACTCATTCCCTGGCCAGGGTTTCAGCTCTGTTGTGTGCAGATGGGGAACTGTTGGTTTGAAGGATGAGGAGGGATAAGGATTAGGTGACCTACTGCACCACCTCAGCCAGGACAATTTATATTAAGGCTTTTCTGTGAAGGGTAACACATCATCTGCTCAAAACTCTTCCTGACTCCTCGGGGCTTCTTGCTGTGGCTCTTTCTGGATAATCTGATTCAATGTACATGTTTTTATTATGGCCTAGCAACAGGTATCTTTACCAATTCCAAAAGCCAAATGAGACAGTCTGAACATGCTCTCTGACCTGTGCTGGGCAGCACAGAACATCCTTGGGGATTCCACTGCCAAGTCTAAATGCCAGTGAGATAACTGTGGCACAATTCCCACTTACACACAGGTTGGAAAGAGACTTGCTCCAGGCTATAGGATCACAGAAGCCAACTTCTCCAGACACTGGCCCTGCTCATGGGGAATCCTCAGCTGTGAGTTTCAGACATGCATTTCTTGCCAGGGAGCTAGTCTGTTAAAGGGACACAAAGGGGCCTGGGTTGGTGTGGCTGGTCCTTGACAGCTCTAATGCCAGCCCAGAATAACCACTGCATTGCTGCTGAGCAAAAATAAACTCTGTTATCAATTCCTTGAAGCACCACTTCCAAATCCTTTGCCTCCCCCAGCTGTTCCCCCTCCGTGGGTTTCCAGACTGTCTGTGCCTCGATACAAACATATTTATCTGAAGAGAAGCTCTTCTTTACAGATACATTTCTCTCCCTCTGCCCTCAATTCATAAAGGTTTAAGCTCAGGTCAAGAACATTTGACATTTCCCCACTTCATTTTTGCCTGGCTGTCAGTAGAATTGTCTCAGTCGTGCCTTTTGGACGGTGTCTGAAATTACCTGGTTCTCTCCCTCTCCTTGTATTCCTGCAGCACAGGTCCCAGTAGCATGAAGATGATTCTCAGGTAAACAGAAAAAACTCCAGTCTGTTTAGGCAATTTCTCCTGTTTTCTTTATATGGTAACTTTCTTGGGGTCAGACCAGTTCCTCTTGCTGATGGTGCAGCGATGCTTTCAGAGCTCAGCAGTGAATGTGGTGGTCCCTGTCCTTTTTTTTCCTCCTGCCTCTTTTGCCATCCAGCTTCCTCTGGTATTTCTGCCACCACATTCCCAGTTTCCTGACTCCCATCCCCAACCCCTGTGCATTAACCATGGTACAGATTAACAATGCCCTTGTGGATAAAACCATGGCAAAGCAGAAATAAGCCTGTCTATTTTGGACTAACAGGAGAAAACATTGCTGCAACAACCTACTGTTGAGGATGGGGCTTGCTGGAAAGGCAGGTGTTGGCCAGGACACTGCTGAGATCCTCAGAACTGCCATTTCCCATGTCTGACTCAATGAACAAAGGCACACAGCCATGGAAATGGATGATCTTTAAGGTCCCTTTGAATCCAAAGCATTCTGTGATTCCATGATGCAAGGTTCCAATCTGAGCTCCTGTAGTTAAGAGGAAGGAATATTTAGGCACTATTAGCATTCCTGAAGCTTGCTAAGCTTAAATAGAAGAATGCTCAGGGTGCTTACAGACAGGGCGAGGCTCTTGCTGAAGAGCTTCTATTTAATGAACTGTTCAAATGAAGAACTCACTCTGTCCCTCTGCATGTACATAATATTTTTTAAATCACATATTTGCAGTGCATTGTTCACTGCTGTTCAAGGAAACAAATGATTTGCTTTTAACATAATCACTATCAGAAATAAGTTATTCAGCATTTATGGCTTGGAAGTTAAAAAGGGAATCTGAATTTCTCTTTAGTTCCTTCCTCTTTTTTGTAATAGATATACAAGCTGCAGGGCACACTTTTATGCTCCTGTAGCCAAGGTTTTGTAGAATTGACTAATAATCTATTTTGCATATTTATAAACACTTTATTATTTATTAATGGTGCATTTCAGGAGTAAATTTATAATCCTGCCATGTGATCTCAGCCTTTTAGAGAAAAATGGTTGCTCGTGTCAAAGAGCTGGAAATTAGAGCTGGCATAACAAAGAAATGAGTGAGAATATCTCATTAGTGTGAGAGCAAACAAGCAGGAGCCTCTGCGAGGATGAATACACACACACGAGGTGCACGCACAGAGATGTCAAATGCAGAACACAGCACTCAAGATGTATCAATTCCTGCTCTGCTTGCTCTAAACCCACAAGAGCACAGCACAGCCCTTCAGTCATGTAAAAGCACTGGCTCAATACACTCCATGATCACTCTCCAAGCTGCTGTTACTGCCTTTGGCCACCCCACCTCCAGGTATTTTAAGCTCCAGGATTTTGAAAAGGGTCCTGATGTCCGCCTTGGTGGGTTCAAGCCTGAAGAGCAGATAGAGGTGACCAACCACCTCCCCACAACCCACCCTGCTACTGCTGGAAGTCACAGACCCCTCACTCATTTCCAGTATCAAATCTGGATATCTCAGGCATTCCCTCTCCACCTCAAGCATTACCAAATCACTCAGAGTTAGGTCCCAGGAGCAAACAAGCACATGGACACGTGGTTTCTAATATCACCATTATTTCACTTAAAACCAAAGTACCTTCTGTGTACTTAGAACTAATCCTCTGAGCTACTTTTTCTGCCTTATCTATCTCTAGGAAGTCCCTGGAGATCTCTGGCGAGGTGTGGAGCTCTACTGGCCCCTACGAGCTGTTAGCTAATGAAACAGCTCCCAGCCACCTTGTGCCTCTTGTAGTGATTGCTCCATTTGTGCCCTTTATCATTTTCTGTTCTTGACCCTCCCTCACTCATCAAGTGAACAAACATCTGCCAGGTGCTGTCCTTGCTAAAGCTGCTCCTCCCACACCAGGTATCATCCACGAGACCCAAGAGGAGTAGGAAGTCCAGGGAAGAAGGCACAAGGCTACAGATCCAAAATAGAGTTGGCAGCTTGTGTAAAGACACAGCAGTGGCATGAATGTTTCTCAGTTATTCAGATTCACCAAATCATACCCCTTAAGTGCAAGGATGCTGGGGCTGCCCCAGCACCATGGCACCATGGCTGTGCTTCCCCCAGAGCGCTGGGGAAATGTGCCATTTTTGGAACACCTATCTCCAGAACTTCACAATACAAAATCTCCAACAGCTTCAGTGGTGATGTGTGCATGTCTTACCCCTAGAAGATGCTTTCTCCTGGCTCCTCCCAGCCATAAAATGAATGACGCTTCCTTCCCCCATGCTAGGGCAGGGTTATTCAGCCGTTTAACTGTGTGGCTGAATCACTGCTCGGCTGGCTGCTTTTCCATCAGGCTGGGCTTGCAGCTTGTGCCAACCTGGGCAGCCTGAGTCACAGGAAAGACCTCTCAGGGCTCCATTCCTGTCAAGTCAGCCAGGGCATCACCACCCTGCACAGAGGGCTGCAGAACCTAAAGCTCCCACAAACTCAGGTCAAAAGCCTGGGAACCACCACATCTGTCTGTTCCTGCTCCAAAGCTGGCAAGCAGGGACTGTGTAGTGAGGTGTCCCTTGGTGAGGGAGAGGTGGTTAATGAGTCTGGCTCTTAAAAGCTTGGAAGGAGAACTGAGGAGACCTGCCAGGCTCTTCATCAGCAGAACAGGCAGCCGGGCACAAGGTGGGTCTGCTCCTGCCACGCGGAGCTGCTGCACAATTTGCCCTGTGCTGGAGGCATCAAGGTGCTGCTGCTGCTCTGGGGCAAAAGCCTCTGAAAGGTGATGTTTCCTCTGCTCATTTCATTTTGTTTTTCTGAAAGGAACTCGGAGCCTTTGGAGTTCTCTTTGATTGGGCTTGCAGAGGGAGCAGAGCAAACCGGCTGTGCCTTGCCTTCTGATGGGGAGCAGGTGGGGAAGAACAGAAGTGGAGGGGACAAGGTGACTGGAGCTGCAGGTTGGCAGCGGATCCGAGTGCAGCAATGTGTCATTAATGCCGTGTAATTGTTCTCTGCACCTCGAATAATGGGAAAAGCATTAGCAATAATAGCAGCTGTGTTATGCTCCTATTTTGATGTGCTGTCTAAAAAGCTGAAATCTGAGGAAGGACATGAGGAACATGGAATTTTAGGGTTCCTTTGGCATTTTGTTTTTATGCAGAACCTGAAAATAATTCATTGAAGCTAATAAAAATGTGTGCAAACAGAGGACAGCTCACAAGTATCGAGTGTGTGGGGTTAGTCAGTGGTTTCAGTGCTGTGCTGAGCTTTGGTACATCATGTCTTTGACCCTCCCCAAAAAATATGAGCTGCTAGGTCAGAGACCCAGAGCCTTTGTTAGGAGCTGCCTTTATTTAGCACTGGGCAGAACAGATCCTGTTGGCTTAGAAGCCTTTTTGGGATGGAGATAGGGGGCAGGGGACACAGCATGGCTTGAAGCACTGGGGGAAGAATCTGTTCCTGCTGCTGTGGCTGTTGTGGAGGTCAGCTCAGCCCTGGTGATGTGTGTTTAACATGGCCAATACATTAAATCATCTGGCTCGATGGGTCCAGCTCTCTCCCCATCACACTCCACTGGCTGGCTCTCATCACTGGGGTGCCTGGAAATGTGGTGTGGCACCTCCGAGCACCCAGGGGATGTCACAGCTTGGTGTCATTCAGCCTGCATTAGGCTGTGGTGCAGCATATACCGACCATGACTGAGGGAGAGAGGGAGGAAGGCCTCCTGCCAAAAATGCAGCTGGTTCAGCTGTGGCTCTGCTGAGGCAACGCTAAGGTGGATTTCATGTGCTGCCAGCTCCCATACAACAAGCCCTTATTTTGTTCTCAGTACATGGATGTGTTGTTTTGGTTTCTTGACTTTGCCCACCCAGCAGTAAAAAGTCAGAAGGATGGATCCTGCTCCCCTTGCCACCAATACAAATGTGGAGCTCCCCCACTGCTTGCAGGAATTCAGTGCCTTGTGTACACAAGACGAACTGATTTTCCTTTCACTCCAGTGCACAGAGCAGAGACACGCTTAGCAGAGGCTTCAGTGGCAGTGGGGGTGGGTGGTTGCACAGAAGATACTCAGGTGAGATGCTGGAATTTATCACAACTCAACCCCTTCTCCTGCCCAAGGCAGCCTGTAGCCCTCCATGTTCACCCTGTCACAGGGCATTTGCCATCACTGCTGCAAGGAGTTTTTCTGACACTTGCTGGGGAGCAGAGACTCACTGAGAAGGAAGAACTGAGTGCTGCAGCAGCCCGGAGCGATGGGAGGTGAGAAAAGCCTCTTGCACATAAGGCAAGAGGCCAGGCTGAGATTTCACAGTTTGCTGAGGTACGGTCTTTGCAATGACCTAAATTCATGCATGATATATGTGATCCAAACATACCCAGGACATGGTGGGGGAGCTGGGGAAGGGCAGGAGGGGTGTGTGGTTCTTGGGAAGGCTCTGGGAGGCTGTGCTGGTCAGAGATGGACCCTCAGTGGTGGGATCAGTGCTGCACCAAGTGTGCTGGTCCTAAATCAAGCCGGGGTGCCTGACCTGTTTCCCATCAGCTGATAACAAGATTAAACCAGTCACAGATATGGCTCTCCCTGGGCAGCCTCAGAAAGCAGTTGGAGGCAGGAAGAGGAGCATTGATGGAGATTTGTCCAATGCACCTCAGTCTTGAAATAAATAGCTCAGGAGAGAATTTGGGCTATTTGTTTCCCCAGCTCTTCAAGCCATGCTGTGTCCTTGATACCAGGCTATCCAGGATTTGGAGACATTCCCAGGGTGAACTTTCAGGTGTCCTTTCAGATGTTATTGTGTCACTTAAAAGGCCACCAAGCACAGCTAGGTGACCTGGGGGGCTGCTGTGAGCTATCACACTCCTTCCCCAGGGCATGTAGGCATCCGGAATGATGTTTTTTTCCATGCCTTGTCTCCAGAGCATACAAGGATGCTCCTTCTTCTCTTTTCCCCCTCTTCTCATGCCATTCCCCTTTCTTTAGATTATTCTGTCTTTTCTTTCATCTTTAGCTTGTGGAAGGAGTTGCTAATAATAGTTTAGGACCATTTTAAATATCCTCCCAAACTTAGGGAATGTAACAGGCATGTGAGAGCTTTTCCTTTCTCCCTGTGCACCCAACCCAGAGAGTATTACTTATATTTTCCAGGTATCCTAGGTGCTGAGGTATCATGATGGATGGAGCAGAGATGAGGTGTAAAGTGATCAGTGAAAGTGGCACTTTCCTAAAAGACAGATGAAGCATACAAAGAATTCCCTTATGCACAAAAAGCACCTGACAGGTTTTTTTTACTCCTCATCCATGTGAAGGAAGAAGAAACCTGGAGTGAAAAACTTGCCTCCAGTGAAGACAAGCAGGAGTGCTGCCGGTGGCAACCAATGCAGGACATTTTGGGGGGCACAAAGATGATCCAAGGTCTGGAGCAACTCTCCTATGGAAACAGGCTGAAGGAGCTGGGGCTGTTCAGCCTGGAGAAGAGAAGGCTCCCTGGAGACCCCATTGTGGCCTTCCATACCTAAAAGGGGCTTATGAAAAAGAGGGAAACCGACGTTTTATATGAGCAGATAATGAGAGGACAAGGAGGGACAGTTTTAAACTGAAAGAGGAGAGATTTAGATTAGGTATTAGGAACAAATTTTTTTAATGTGAGGGTGCTGAGGCACTGGCACAGGTTGCTCAGTGAAGCTGTGGCTGCCCCATCCCTGGCAGTGTCCAAGGTCTGGATGGGGCTTGGAGCAGCCTGGTCTAGTGGAAGGTCCCTGCTCAGGGCGGGGGATTGGAACAAAATGATCTTTAAGGTCCATTCTGTGATTCAATGATTCCATGACGGTTGCTGCTGCCTGCCCACGGCTCTGTCAGGGGTGCCATGTGTGGGTGTTCTTTCCTCTGCTCCTGCCAGCCCCATCCAACATACTAGAAAGACAACAAGAATGATAAAATTCCTTTTGCTATCCATCCTTCTCCTGTAAGGCATAGGTACAGCTAGTGCTGAATGAGGAGATGTGTTTACAGAGACCTGAGTTAGCTGTTGGCTCAGACAGGGCATTGCTGCAGCCATGTGTGCAGGACACGGATGGTCTGGGCAGCATCTGCTTGGGCACGGTCATAACTTCCCTCCTTGGACACCCAGGAAAAGCAGGGCACTCATGTGTGTATTCCGGATCCAACTGGAGGCTCAAAAGCATCAACATTGGCAAAAGGGGCTTATTTGGAGCTGTGAATGTAGGTCATGCTGAAGATCAGAGGCCTAGGTTTGAAACTGAAGTGTAAAGAAGGTCACAGTCGTGGAACCCCACAACATCTGCTGCTGTCCCTGCCGTGGGGGAAGCCGCCCTCAAAGGTCCAGAACAGGAGGGGGAAAACTGAGGTGCACTGGGCTGGCTTGGAATTACAGTTTGTCAGCCAGTGCTGCATTTGTGCTGAAAGGGCTGTGAGCACCCTGGAGCAGCCATGGGGTGAGGAACCAAGGGTGTCGGTGGGAGTTATCCATCTCATCCTTTCAGCAACCATCAGGGCTCACTACCATGGGAAAAACTAAAAGTCTTGCCAGAGTCCAAGCAGGTTGTCTTTATTACAGTAAAGGAGTGAGCCAGCATCTCTCCCTAGGGAGCATGAGATGCTGAGTCCTGCTCCTCTCTCTGAATCACTGCTCTGCATTTCCCTCCCACCTATTTCTTCCAGGCCCATGTTCGGCCCTACTTTTGCTCCTGCCACTCCTCTGGGTCTCAAGCACCCAAAAGTCAAAACACTGGCTTGAAAGGGTTTGAAAAGATCCCAAATGAGTCTTGTTTGTTTATTCATTAGTACTTTATTGTGTTTTATATAATGTCTCCTAATTAACCTGAGCATCTCTGTGAACAATTATTTACACACTTCTGTGCACACACTGTCACTCACAAGGTGTTCTAATTTTGGGTTTGGAAGAGAAAAATGAGCATGGACTCAGACTCAGGAGCTGGAGCTGCAGAAAAAAGCACTCTTTGAAGGCATATGAGGCTCAGAGGAGGATCACGGTTTTCTGAAGAGGTGTGCTCGGGTTGTAAGGGCATCACACAAGAGCCAGAGCTATCCTGCCTGCTCCAAACACATCCTCCTGGGGTGTGTTTGATGCTGGAGAGCCGGAGCACGCTGCATTTCAGGCTGTGTGGAGGTCAGGAGCCAGGGCACAAACAGTTTCCTGGGAGCTTTGGGCAATTAGCAGCCTTTTTTGAGTCCCCAGCACCGTGTGCTTCTACCTCTGTGCAACCTGTGTAGTCTCATCAGGCTTTTCAGCATTTGCAATTGCCAAAGCCTTAGCAGGAGATCAAGTGTTAGATCCCCTGTTCACCTGCCTTGACGCTAACTGAAGAATTATTAGTATAATAAACATTTAACTTGTTTTTTAAGCCTTGGTGCAGAACATTGTGTAGAATTTGACTGCAAATCCAAACCCTGTGGCTTTTGTCAAAACACCAAATACTGAATTCTCCGCTTGCCTCCCTTCTGACATCATTAATGATAATAATCATCCCCCACAGCTGCTAATCCTCTTTGCAAAATGCTCTGCCGAGAGCCGAGCTGAGTCTCTTCTGCCCTGCACATTCTGCAGTCATTTGTATCAATTCGATATGACCATGGAAACGACCTGGTGGGACTCCAGACTGAGGGAAATGGCCATGGAAGATGGAGGCCAGCACAGACAAGCACACACCAGTCAGGCATGGCTCAACCAGTTAGTGAAGTTTAGTGGCCTTGGAGTAGCTGCTGTCCTTCAGTGTGGGGATGGCACAGCCCTATCCTGCTCTTCATGTGGGGCAAATCATGGCAGAAGGCAATTACCAGAGCAAGGATCTCTCCTGAATCCTGTCTCAAAGTTTCAGACATCCTGACTTGCTTTTATTTTTAACATAGGCAAAATGGAGTCCAGTTGCTGTGTTAGAAACACAGCCAAGCACACAGAACCTGCAGGTGATTAGCCTGACCCCTGCCTGAGAAATGGATTTATTTTTTACATCTATCTCCTCTTGATGTGCTGGTGTTAAGTCTCAGTTCACTTCACATTCCCCTTGAAAGTCACCTCTGAAGTGATGGGTCCCCTCAGACTAATACTGAAGTGGTGATTGCAGTATCTCTGGGACAGCCCTTGCCATGGACTCACATTCATCAAGCACCAGTTATGGTGCAAATTCGGCCTCACAGGAGAATGGCAAGATCTCAAATACTCCCCTGTATAACAGTAACAGGGAGCTTTAATTTAATGTTCTCCAACAATCTGTCTCCAGGAGCTTTAACAAGGTGGGCTACTGGTTCTCTCTTCCTCTGGAAAATCAAGAGCTGCAGCAGAGATACTAAGTTATGTCCTCAAGTTCACACATTTTAAGGCATGCCTAGTGTCCCTGGAAGAATAATTCCCATTAAATATAATTCTGATGAAATTTTCAATTCTGTGTGCCTGAAGTTTTCCATGGGAATGACATGATTTTTACAGATGTTCTTGACTGGGAAAAAAACAAGATGAGCCAACCTGCAAATTTCAGGCATGTTTATCCAATCTGTGAGCTGTCCCCTGGACTCTGCAGAGGAGCATCAGGGTATGTTGGATCCAGACTCTGATGCCATGGGGCATTTCTTCAACATGTGGGTGGATGTTGGACAGGCTGGAAGCTTTTTAGTCATTCCAAATCCCACCCCACATGTGCATTTGTGTCACTTTCTCTTCTGTGAAATGTGTGACTTTTGTCTCTGTTCCCCAAAAAGGCAAATGCTGAGATACTGCAGTGGAAATTCTCTTCTGCCTGGTGAGTGGGTTGGGATTAAAGTAGCAGAGGAATGGAGCACATGGTTTTTCCTGCTCACAGGTCCCCTGCCTCCTGCAACAAGTCTGTGTTCTAAAAAAGAGCAAATCTGTGCCCTGTCTCAAAGTTTTGAACTGCCCACTTGCTAAGCTTTATGAGAACTACTGAGGTGTCCAAAGGGAAACAGTTTTTCCTTGTGGTCTGTGTTTCTAGTCTGGGTCCTCTGGCACAGCCTTTCCCCATTTCTCCCTCTTGGTTTATCACAGCCCTGAGACAAGGTCTACAAGGCTCATTCTTTCTTTTTTTTTTCATTTTTTTATGAAATGCCTTATAGTCCTTTTATCAGCACACTGTAAAACCTAATCATAAATAATTAAAACTACAGCTGTCAAAATAAACAGCTGAAGTCCATTTTGGCAATGCTATGAAATATTATCCTACCAGGCTTTGGAGGGGGGAGTTGGATTTTTGTATGCTGGCAGCCAGAGCCTGGCAGTGCCCTGTAATCAGCAATGAGTTTCCCAGTCATTAGTTCAAATTAGAGCAGCTCTGATGACAAGTGGATGGCAACTCCAAAGGCTGAGGAAGGTGCAGGCTGACCCTCTCTGCAAGCAGAGCAGAATGGTTTATTTCGCCCCAATTTCTGAGCACAGGAAGGGCACAAAGCACTTGTGTAACGCTGTGTTCGGATGGGTTGGCAGCCAGGAGGGCTGGGGCCAGCAGTGAGCATGTGGCTTTGGTCAGAGAAGCAGAAATTCCAGCAGGAGCCAGCAAACTCCTGGGATCTGGAGAGGCTGCAACCTCCGTGTGTTCTGCAGACCATGGTCCCCCAGTGCCTTTTCTTTGGGCTTTATTTCAGACCCACCTTTTCTTCATCTCCTCCCTCCAAAACAGAGCCAGGGAGACTGAATTCAGCATATTCATTTTTCCTGTAAGTAAATACACGTTGATTTGGACAAATCCAGTGGTGTAATGTGTGCAGCAGGGTTTGCAATGTGAGCATCCAGCTTGGAGATGACAGGGCTGGGTGGGGTAACAGTTTCCATTTGGGTGTTGCTTAAAACTGCTGGGGGGAGCTCTGGCTCTCAGGGTCTCTGCTCCCACCAGTACAGCAGCAAGGACAAGCTCTTAAGATCTCTTGGACCTCTGGTCTCTCTCCCAGCCATCAGGCTTACCCCAAGGAGATTTTCCTACCTGTTTTCTAACAGTGAAGGTGCTGACCCAGGAGCTGCAGCCATGGAGGAGATGAAAGTAAGGTACGGGTGAGAGAGGGATGTGAGCTCCAGGTAAAAGCTGAGCTTTGCAGGAATAGGCAAGAAGGGTGCTGTGAGCTTACTTTACTATTTTCACAGGGCACGTGGTGTGAGGGGTTTTTGAAGTCACAGCTCTTGAACCTGGTATTGTTTGGGATGCTCAGCTTTCATTAATACAACAAAAGCTGTGAGTTTCTAGCCCTCACAGTTACAGGGGAAAAACTTGAAAAGAGACCCTGAGAACCAGAAAAAACAGAGCAAAATTAAAAATAGATGGCATACAGGAACACTCCCACAGGTATTACTCCAAAAGAATTCACTACCTTGCTGCCTGATCTGTGCTGGGTCACTAAGACCAAGCTGCCCCAACCCTGTAACACCCAAAATACTGATTGCCAGCACTTGGCCAAACTGCAGAGCACCCACTGTCATTGAACACCAAAGCTGCATTTTTAAATGCCTGGATTTAGCTATGGAGATGACAACAACCCCCTCTACACCTCTGTTTTCCTTCTCTGTGGAGTGAGGATAATAGCATTGGCTCATTGTCACAAATCACATCGAGCCCTTTGTCCAAGGTGGGAGGGGATGCTTCTTGAAGAACCTCAGGCATTTTGGAAGCATAAGTCCTAGTGAAAATCAGTTTGCAATTAGCCTTTGTTGATTTTTGAAATTATTATTACTCTGCTGGAGGGTGAGGTCTCACTCCTTGCATGGGGCTATTGCTTTCACTCTGGAGCAGGAGCTTTTGCTTGCAAAGGTTTTCCCTAGTTCCTACCCAGCTGCTAACCAAGCATTTCTCTAGCTCCTGGAGACTTGAGGCTGGACACACATTTCATGGGCCCTCATGGGAGCGACCTCTGGGCACTGCTGATGCTGCTGCCTTCTCAGCCAAGAGCTTTCCAAATCACCGCTGCTCTTGGATTTCTCTCCCTTCACGGATCTGACTGAGCCCTTTGAGTGGCTTTTAAATGCCACCTCCCCTGGGACTTGTTAAAGTGCTTTATCAGTGACCATCTTCCTCTGCAGGGATGACCTTTAACTCATCCCTGCTGTTGCTACCTGACTCAGATCACCTTGGAAAAAAGGTTGCCATGGCAATTTCATATTCAGCTCAGCCAAAAAACCCCAGCTTCTGTATCTTATTAAATGCTGCCTTTAGAGGACCCTGCACATGGAGAGCCAAGGCCAGGGATTGCCTATTAACCACAGCCAGGAGTTTGGTTACCAGGAGTTTCCCTGCCAGCCAGCCTGGCTGTTCCTTACCCCTTTGCCAAGCCAAATGGGTTGTTTTGGGGTTTCTTTTCCCCTTGTTAAGTTATAAGCTGGAGGTTTGAAGTCATTAGTATTACTATGAAAACACTCCTCTGCAAAATGTCAATCTGCCTTTTCAAGGGGATTTTTCACCGCTCTAATCTAAACCACGCTGTCAAATGTCAGGAGCGGATGTTTAATGAGGATCAGTTGGAAGCCCTAATTGGATGGGTATTCAATGGGCTTCTTTTTTTTTGGTTGTTGTTTTATCCTTGGGACTCTGTTTTCACAGAGATCCTCGTTAAATTTTAGAAGCTAATCTCCATTTAAACTACAAGCTCAGGGAACTGTGGTCCTCGGGGGCTGCTGGGAGCCATGGCTGTTGTGGGCTTTCATTGAATTTTTCTGGAAGGCAGAGAGAAAACCCATCCAGAATGCTTCTGCAGGAGCACCAAGGACCATCTGGGGGCGTAGGCAGTTCTTTTCTTGCAAAAAACTAAGTAGCACCCGTGGGAAAATACTCTAAAGGCTTCAAGGTCGTGGAAGAGATGGAGAAAGAGACCAGGACTGCTGTGGTGGCTGGCCCTGGATTACCTTCTCCACTGAGAATATGAACACACACAGGCACAAGGAAGGGGACCAGAGGACAGATGGTTCATCTCCAGAGGGATTAGGCACCTCAGCAGTAGGCAGCAAAACCCTGATCCCTTCCAAGGCCACGAATGACCCCAAACCCTCATCATCCCTTAAAAACAGCCAGAGATGATGCTTGCATGCCCTGCAGCCACCTCTCCGGGCCTCATTAACTCCCTTCCATCCCACTCCAGCATTTCCTCGCTGTCACTTCTGTCAGAGGCAACAGGTGCTGCACAAAATGATTTTAGTGTGCCTGTCACCAAGCACAAAATGCTGTGTTGTCTCAGAAATTACAGCTGAAGCCCCTCTGAGCCATCCAAAGACCATCCCAGCCTAAATCCAACATCGTCCTCATCCCATGTCCTGGTGTGTGATCCCACTCCCCATCCTCTGGCATGCACTGTGTTTCTGGGAGCCAGATGTACCTGATGGGGAAACAGCCATTTGGCAGATCCCCACAGCAGCATGGGAGCCCCACTGAACTTCATTGTCTGTGCAGCTCGTGCTTCCTAACAGGAAAACCTTTCCCAAAGGGTTTATTTCTCCGTGTGAACTCAGTGTCCTGAACGCTTTTACATGAACAATTGTTCTTTGATTTTCTTTCCCCACCTACAAAACAATTTATAACAGATGATTGTTGAAACATCCTGGTTTCCTCTACTCGTGCTTTTATTGCGTTTTTAATTAAAACCTTGGGAAGACCATAAAAGACACATCACAGATGCGAGTGTTTGCATGCCCTGTTTCACATTAAACACCCATAAATACCCGCACACCCCTGCAGCACCTCCCTGCCCCCTTTGGCCTGTGGCACACTCAGGGGTCCACGTTTTTAACAGACCCTTTGGCTTGGAACTGGCTCCTATTCCAACACACATGCAACACCTTCTCTCCATCCCTAATTGCCTTTCATTTAACACATGCAATTACCAAAATTACTTCTTCCAAAAATAAACCACAGAATGTTCAGAGCTGCCTGGCTTCTCAGATGGTTTTCAGCCAAGAAATTTCTGCCCTCCTGGTCTCTTCTGGGAAGCCCAGGAGGAGGCTGACGTGCTTGTAAATCTGCCCCTTCCATAAAATCATGAGAAAAGGTGCCATGAAACCCGTGCTTGAGGCAGGTGGGACGCACAGGTTACAAATCACAACGCCTGCCCAGTCATTTCTAGCCATTTGTTATGGTGTCTTAAGTCAGCAACCTCAACAACTCCCCTGGTCTCCAGCCAGGAATAAAAGTGCTGAAGGAAATCAGGCCACGGTAATTTCCCCAAACCCCAGAGCTAACATGCATGGCAATTAATTAATTTAGTGGAGAGAGGTTTTTTTTTCTGCTGTGAGCTCTCCCAGGGGCTGCCACAATAGCCCATCTCCTTGGCGGTCATCCCATGGCTTTAATCATGTGTCCCACACAATTCTGCAGGAAAATTCAGCAGAAATTTTTCCAGCGTGGTGCCTGAAATTCAGCCTCTGAGACCCATCTTTCAAAGCAGAAATGTGACCTGATAGGTGGATGAAATCGTGGTGTTGCTGGGCTGCAAGTGCCTCTTGATTTCAGTGAGGTCAGGACAAGTCCCACCACATGCTGGCTTCTCTATGCAAGAAACAGCACAGCATGCTAAGACTTGGAGTCTTTTGGGGCTAATTATTTGTTTCAAAAGAAAAGAAAACATCCAAGTCTGGGGCTTGTGGTTAATAAAGAGCTTGTAGAAACAAAGTTCATTTTCCCTGGAGTTGTTTTAGTTACTGAAGAACTTCAAGAGTTCTTTCTCCAGCTTCCTTGAATTTGTCATTGAAGGTTGCTTGAATTATGCCTGCAAACCTCTTTAAATCTGATCACATATGGAGCATAAATGCCATGTTATTGAAGTTGAAGGACACAGCTTACTTTCTGGGGAATAATACATTGGAGGAAGCTGATACAGAACCACTAGGATGATTCTTGTTTTGTTTTCTTTTAACCGTGTTTCCTTCAAAGCTTCCATCCACAGCACAATACTCACCCACCCCCGTAAATAATTCATTATTTTACAGCAAGTAAAATCAAACAGGAGACAAATGATTGTTGTTTAGTGCCATTAGTTTCAATGGCTTTGCACAATATTTGAGTCATTGGCTCTCCTCTTGCTTTGGAGGCATCCCAAATCTGGATGAATCTACGCGCTTTATAAACCATCCATGGGGCCAGGCCAGGCCTGCCTAACAGATGGAGGTCCATATGCTTTGGCTCTGCACCCATATGGAACACTAATATGCAGTCCAGGAATAGAGCATGCCTCTTCTCCTCTTCCTAGCAATCTCCAATCCAAAGTCTTTTCCAGACACAAGCCGAGTTGAGCAAGCTCATCTGGAAGCGGTGCAGCAAGACGCTACAAGAGTGATGGTCCAAGCATAATATTTTCCTTCCTCTGTGGTTCCTGCTGAAGCCTAAATTGCAACATTTTCTAGAAAGCCGCGTGTCAGGCTTTCCAGAGTGCTGGTTAAAAAGCTCATTATGCTGCTATAATGTGCTTTAACCTTTGCTGCCTGGGTCGTGCGAGAACACCGAGTGCTCCATCAACCCTCGCTGGAGGAGCTTCTCCAGGCAACCGAGCCAGCAAATAGCCGAGGGTATTTCAAAACGCCTGGGAGGTTTTGTTTGCTGGAGGCACAGGATTAGTATCAGATGGCCTGCCACCATCTCAGCACAGGGGGACTTAACTTTTATTGCTTGCAGCATTCTGCCAGCAGCGCCGCGGGTTTGTTCTGGCCGGGCACTTTGAGAGGGGACAACGCTCCCGGCTGCTTTCTGGCATTCAAGGACAGTGTTTTTCCTGGTGCCTGATCCGTGCTCAAACTCTGTGCTTTTCTCATGAATACAATACAACACATACAGCTCACTTCTGCTTTGAGCATCTGAGCAGTAAATTCAGAGCCTGCACTGTGCAATCTACAAGGAGTTTGGGATTTCCTTTAGGATGGCATCTCCCCAACCATCCCTGGGGTCTGTCCTCCTCCTGCCTGTGTCTTCTTTAGGGGTTTGGAGATGGCTGAGGATTCCTACAGTAACCAAGTGAGAACTATTTCCATCTGTGCTGTTACTTCATGTTTGCTGTCTGCTCATGCATGGGATCGTGAGGGCATCCCAGTGGGAAGGGTCAGTGAGTGCTGCTCCTGGTTCTTGTAGAGGCACTGCTAGATTTGCTTGGAGATGGTTTTAAGCAGCCAAATGCCTCTGCCTTCAGCTGGGATGTGAATGGAGCCAGCCTGTGATGGCTTTGCTCATGCATCAGGTTAGATTTGATTTGATGAATAGGGTTCATCAAACAGGAGTTATTCCCAGCTGGAAAAGGAGCTTATTGCTCAGTGCCTTGATATTTCTCACACTGGGAGAGAAGCCCATTCTCTTGGGAGGATGATGATTTCTTTTTTTTTTTTTGGCTGTAATTCAGGCCTCTGCCCAAGGTCTTTCTCAGTAATTTCTTTGCATACATGGGTGATGTGCAACAATCTAGGAGACAGAAATAATACATGGAGTCTATTCCCTGCTGCTGATGGCCTCTCCAACCTGGAGTCTAATCTGGGACTGCTGTGGTATCCACAGTGAGGAGATGACCCAATGTGGAACTTGGACATGAGCAGTACTGGAGTTGCAGAGATTTGTCAGCTTGTTGGTGCTCAGTTGTTTCCATAGACAAAAATAAGATTAAATAGAGGTGAAGAAGAGGAAAGCTAGAAAGTGTTTGATGTGGTTAAAAAAGGGACCCCAAAATGAAATTTTGCTGTCTGATGCTAAGGGCAATAGTTTAACATTTAGAGAGAAAATATGTGCTAATAAACTGTTCATAGATGTAAGAAACCTAAAAGAGCTGAAACCAAAAGAGCTGAAAAATGTATGGTTTAACAAAGCATTATGTTGGAGACCATGGTTATGGGCCTGGTTTTACCTCCTGACATTGAGAGGCACTCTGGAGCAAACCAAACCACTTCCCTGCTGTCCCCTGTGGGTCTCCCAAAGCCTTAAGCTTTAATCTCCATAGTTTCAAGCCTCTCTAGCATGAAATTGGATTGTTTAAATTTTGAAAAGGAGTGGTGGATAAAAAGCCGATATCTATATCATGATTTGTAGATGGTGCAACCTTTTTGAGACTATTCTGCAAAATATTAGAAATTAATTTGTGTTGGGATCAACTGAAATAATTAATATCATTTCAGTGAGACTGACTGAAGTGCTCAGTGTTATTCCCAAGAAGCATCCAAAATGCAGTGTAAAAATGCAAACAATTTTCATTACACCTTGAATACAAAATATTGTGTCTTTCTGGTTTGCAAGGCTGGTGTCTCAAAAAGAAAAAAAAAGAATCAGTTGTTTCATTGGACTTAAAAAAACCCCAGGCAGCTTGCAAAGAAATTAAAAGGTAATTTGAATCACAGTGACTATTTGCACTTTGTTCACTGATTATCTGGGCTGTGACTGAAGCAGAGGGTTGGTTATTGACCTGCAGCAAGCCCTGGCTGATGGAGACTTTGGGGGGAAGGGACTGTCCCTCCTCCATTCCTCTCATGTGGGGCTGGGAGGGAGGTGGTGCCTCTGCAGCCCTGTCTGAGCTGCTGCAACTCAAATCACCCAAGCCAGCTTTAAAGAAGGCAGTGCAGGTATCAATTATAAAGGATCTTGGCAGGGGAGCCTGTGGACTCTGCAGTTTGACCAGAAGCGCTGTGCTCCATGCCAGGGCCAGGTATGGGCAGGATCTCCCCCAGGAGAGCAACAGACCTGCCACTGGATGGATGGATGGATGGATAGATAGATAGATAGACAGATAGATAGATATACAGTGATCTATATGTATGCCAAAGCTGTGGCAGATCCCAAAGCTGGGATGTAACCCAGAAAACCGTGGTTAAAATGAAAAGCCAGTCAGACTGCTGAACTTCTCACAGTGGCATGGGAAGCAGGCAAGACACAGCCCCTATCCTCAAGCTGCTGTACAGGGAAAATGCCCCAGAGGCACAGGGTGAGGACAAGGATGCTGTGTTTGGCCAGAAGCACCTGTTAGAGCATTGCCCCAAAAAGCCACACTGGGAAACAGCCCCAAATTCTGGGCTTAGCTGGGTGGAGACTCAAGCTTAGGTCATTTGTGACCATCCAGGCCTTTTGGCACCAATGTGCCTAACCCATGGGAGACAGCTCCCCACTCCAGAGCCACCAGCACCCCCAGTAGTTTGGACTGGCCTCGCTGCTGGAGGGAGCAGTGGGATGGAGGAGGGAAGAGCAAGGGGAGCTGCTGCTGCCATTTAGGGCAGTTAACTACATTCATGCAACACCTGCACCTGCATCCTGCCTGAGTAGCATCAATGCTCTCTTTTGTTTCACTCTTGATGACAGAAGAGCCTTAATTGGGCATGAAGAAATCCATCAAGCAGCAGCCTGGTGCAGCCGCTGGGTCCCCACAGCATCTGGCAGCTGCCGTGCTGTTCCGTGGCTGGTGGCTGCACCAAAATAGCCCAAATATCAGCCACCCACCCCAAGCACTGCTGCAGGAGGTGAATCTGAATCTGTGCTCCTGCTGCTCACAAACAGCACAAGGGCTTTATGGCTCACCGGGGCTTGGTGGAGCCAGGTCCCAGCTATTTGCTGGAAACTGAGATGATAAATTATGTTTCCAACCTGAGGAGCTGCTCAGAGAACCAGACCAGAGGGCTTGACACAACCCACTAAAGCAAGGGAAAATTTCTAGTTGTTTTTGTGCATATAAACACAGCAGGGACCAGCCTGCATGGCAGCAAGGTGAAATGGGAGCTCAGCCAGGGATTTCAATAGCTGCAGGGTCTTGCTCATGGTTTAATGCATTTTTACAACAGGGGTGAACAGGACCCATTCTGGGAATAGAAACATAACCAGTAATTTCATCTCCCTGAATAATTTGCTTATAACTTGCTTGTACTTTGATGCAGCAGCTGCTTCAAGGGCACCAGGAAAAAAACCCTTCTCCCATCCCCTTTTCACCCCCCAGCACACCCCTGTTGTGCTCCTGTAGCTTCAGCTCAATAATCTCTGTAGGCACAGCGAGACCATCCTGATGGCTTTGGATGTCTCCGTGGCACAGCACTGACATCCAGCCCAGGTGGGCAAACAAGCCCAGCCTTCCCCTCTCTTTCACCAGCAAAGGGGGTTCCAGGGTCCCATCATTTAATCCCATAACATTTCATGGTCTTGCTTCCCCTCTTGCCCTCCCAGTCTATGAAAATAAGTACAGAACAAAAATAAAACCCCTGCACATTTAGTTAATTTCCTCTATTTTTATTTAAAAAGAAGGTTTGCTAACAGCAATCAGTACCATGGCCCAGGCCCCTCGATACAACCATTGGCTTTAGCAGTCCCTGCTGCTCCATCCCTGCTCGGTCCCTCCTCTGTGCTGGGGACAAACCAGGGAATTATCTGGCTTTAACAACCACTCCTGAATCACAGGAAGCTCCTTGGGATTGCAGATTATGTCCATCCTGCAGTTTTACTCTCTGTCTCTTTCTGTCTTGGCTTAAGCTGAGGTTCACAGCCACGTTTAGCTCTATCGTGAAACTAAGCTTATGCAGAAATAAAAAAAAATTAAAGAAGCACCAGATTTAAAAAAAAAAAGACATGAAAGAAATAATTTTCTGATGCTGGAAAGAAACATCCCCTCAGTGGCAGATTAGCCCACATTTATCCACTATAATGTTGCTTATACCTTAATCTTAGCCATCTTCATCTGACACTAATTAGCAGGCTGGAGGCTCCTATGGGTACAGTAGCTTCTATGGCCCAAAACATGAAAGTGAGCTCTTCCTTTTACCACTTGAAGCACTCAGCTTTTAAAGAGACAATGTCAAGTATTTCAGCCCCAAACTGTACCGTTTTTCACTTTAAAAACACAGCTGCAGGAGGAGACCCAAAGGTGATGATACCCATCCCTGGCAGCGGTGAAGTGCATGCTCCAGGTCTGCCTGTGCAGTGTTATTTACTCTTCCAGAAATTAAACCCAAACAGCTCTCACTGAACCCTGGACTCACCTGCATTCTGGCACTGAGTGCTAATTAGGAGAAAAACAGAATAGACTACAGAGGCAGAAAATGAAACAGACTCATCAGATCAATCTAGTAGCTTCCTTCAAAACCTCCCAAAATCAGAGAAAAGCAAATGTGGTTATAAAAGTCTTTATATTTTGGGTTCTCTCTGAAAAAAAAAGAAAGGAAAAGATTATTTCTGTGATGTTCATCACTAGGCAAACATCCCATCAAAATCCATCTGACATATATTTAACTGTTGAGAGTAAGAGATAATTAGGGCTTGAAAGGATGGACAGAGGGGGACTCCAGGAATTCAGTGCTGTGTGCTGGTTCTTTGCAGAGAAACTGAAAATAAATTATTTAGACTTCAGAAAGTCCCTTGGAGTCCTGTGGTCTTTCTGCTTGGCTGGGTCTAGGCCTATCACCCATATTTCGGCAGTTGTTTTCGGAGCGGGAGGGGAGGCAGGCTGCTTAGCAAGTAGCAGTTGGGAATTGAGAGCTGGATGCATTTGTGGGTTTCACAAGCCCTGACAGATGTCGAGTGTCTTTTTGGCACAGCGATACACTTAATTCTAATGGTGCCAGTTTGGGGCAGTAAACCTCCTTCCTGCCACATTCCAGCATCTCTGCTCCTTTCTCCATTGCTCCTTAGTAAAAGGAGATAAATACATATTCAGCATCCTCCTCACTGTCCCTCTGGCTCAACACCGATGCTTTCGCTCTCTGGAGGCCCTCACATGTGTGAGTGTCACCGGGATCAGCTTAGCTCTGCTCCCTGCCACCTCCTGGAGACCCAGCTGCAGCCCCGGAGGCTTCTCCCTCACCGCTTTGAAGGCTGTGCTCAGCCCAGCACTCCATGGATCTGGGCACTGGTCCCTGCTGGGCAGGAGCTGGGTCCTGCTCGGTGCCACGGGCAGTCCCTGGGCTGTGAGAGCCGCCAACAAACCTTCCCTGCCCACCCCGCTCCCTGCCCCTTCCCTCCCCGCCACGAGCACGGGGCCAAGGACGTGCCTCGCTGCCGACATCCTTGGCCAAACAAACTAACTACCAACCTCGGACCAGTCACGACAAACGGCTCACGTTTACCCATCACCTAACATACCCTCAAAAACCAAGGCCACCTTCACACCTTTTGGATGTAAGGCAAACACCCTTCGAGTCCAGCAAGCCCCACGGCAAGGGGTCTTACCCAGGCCAGACTTGCCAGATGCTCCTGCGTCTCTCCTGCCCCTCCCTTGGTGAACACCGAACAGTTATAATACTCAGGTCAATATATATAGGTACCACGTATATGTATTTGTGTCGCTGTCCTGCGCGTTAACAAAGACAACCAACCCCGCCAGGCACCACTCGTCCTTTCTGCCCCCTCCCCTTCCTCCCGTGGCTGTGCAGGAACGTGGCCAGAGACCACCCTACGTGGCCCCATCGCACTCCCCCACAGTCAGCTTCAAGGCTCCTTGCTGGTGCAGCGTCTTTAAGGCTTTGAACTCCAAGGGCATGGTGTGCGGGCTGGCCTGCGAGGTGTAGCCGTACTTGAGGCTGTCGTAGTAGTGGTACTTGACCGGGTTCTGGTTCTGGTCCAGGGGAAAGGGCCAGAAGCCATAGAGATAGATCTGGTTGCAGAAGCGGGTGGCCAGGGTGTACATGAGGAGGCCGGTGGTGGGTCGCTTGATGTGCACCTTGTTGGTCAACCAGTACCTGCAAAGGGAGAGTGGAGCCTGTTATTCACCCTGCACACCATGCTTGTGTTCTGCACGTTTTCTCTCCCCAGCCTCTGACTGAGATGTATTGGTGATTCAAAGTGAGAGGTTTCTGACTAGCAGAGTTCTCCATGCCAAGAAAAAGCCTCTCTAGGGACTGCATCCTCCTGCTCTCTGTCTGCTGGTTACATCACACTTGTTGCCATGGCACTGAAGCATCTCACGCCTCGACAATCCTTTATGAAAAACAAATTGCTTGCAACAGTGGCCTTCGGTACTTCAGCCTACAATTATCTTCCAATCAACCCCAGAGATCAATACCACAGACCAAACCATCCACATGTCAAGTAGACTCCAACAAGCCCTCGAAGCAGACACAGTCAAACACATGCTGATGATTTTCATTGATGAATGAAGATTTTTACTCTGACAATAAACACAACAGGGCTGGAAAAACATCTGCCCTGGAACAAAGGGTCACCAGGCTGAAAGAGCTAAAACACACTGCTGTGTTCCCATTACACCCAGCAACTGCTGCTGTGATCCTGGACCAAGATACATCACCACACTCCACAGCACGAGTCCATCAGACACACAATATGGCACATTGCAATATATAACGTGAGATATGGAGGTCAGCTGTGCTCGCTGCTGGGAAGAGCCTGAGTTTTTATGAGGGATGGCAAAAAGAACAGGGGAAGGATGTAGTGATGCAACAGCAGAAATACCACTCAGCCGTGGTATTTTGGGCTGCTGATAAAAGTTATTGCAGCATCAACATCCTGCAAGATGTTTCCAGCGCCCAGTATTTATTGCAAAGGCAACTTATCTGGTTTGCTCAGCAGAAAAATACTGTCAGAGGAGCAAAATCAGAAAGCAAAAGGTTTGGGGAGGTGGAAGATGTCCCCATTAGGCACACTCCCTCCTTCCCCAGCACTGCCCCAGAGCAAGCAGGGATGGTGCAGGCAGCCTGTCTTAGCCCTTGGATTCTTTTTAACAGCTCTTTCCAAGGGCCTGAGCTCAGGTGAGTGACTGGCAGCACCTTGGATAAAAGGCACAAGGAAGGAGAGCAGAGCACGTGGCAATTTTGTGCCCTCACCAGACATTTGGGATCCTGGGCCAGGTCCTGCTGTTGCAGCAGAGCCCCAGAAAGTGTCTTGCTCCTCATTCACACTTTCTGCTGGGCTCTTGAGGGTCTGGTGCTCAGACAGCAGGAACCATTGGGAGAGCTGAGCCTTAATCCTGCAAATTAGCTTTTCACAAAAGCCATTAAAATTTAGCAACTAAGGCACAAAACGTGCTTGCTTGTTCTCAGCCAGATAAGAGAAAAATTGACTTTTCTGGTGAATCAAATTCTGGAAGCAGAGTGACCGCCTCAGCAAGTGCAGGAAGGGCACAGGAAAGGTTTTTGGGGACCCACACCCAGGGGTGTTCAAGCACCCAGGGCTTTAGCAAACGGTGAGTACAACGTTTTTGGAAGGACGTCTTTGCCTGACTCATCTTGGAACCCAGAGTGAAAAAGGGGCAAGAAACTGGGGGAAAAACAGTGGCATAGCATCAGCATTTTCTGGGCTTGCCAGCCACAGGGCTGTGCTGTGGGGACACAGCAGAGCTCACTGCAGTGTCACAGCAACCTGCTCCCACAGGTAGCCATAAAGCAGCCTCCTTGATGAGTTTATGGGTAAGCACATTAAACCCCCTGTGCACAGAGGGAAATGGGAGATTACCACAACCATTTAACACTGTGAATTAGGGTATCCTCATGCAGCAGGGAAGCCACCTGGGAAGAACTGTCAAGCCATCTTAACCAGCTGGCTTTGGGGGAGGACAACTGTCTGGGTTTGTCCTGCAGCTGCTTTAGCCTTAAAACTCTCTTTTTATCAATTTACCAGCTGGAGCATGCAGAAAAATACTGATGAACTTTTACCCGCCCAAAATAATAACTTTTGTGTTTGGTTGAGAGGCTGTAAAAACTCTATGAATGCACAAGGATCCAACAGCATGATGAAGTGACTCTTGCACACAGGCACAAGACATTCATGTGACCACCAGTTTCATGCATATTAACAATGAGAAAAATGACCTGGGTCAGACACTGAAGCACCCTACAGACACACGCTGTTCTCTGCAACCCAGCACACACAAAAAAAGCACTTACCATGACCAACAAGTGTGCACAACCCACCTCCTAAAAGCAGCCCTACCAAAAACAACCCAGTGTATCCACCTCAGCACATGCAGCTAGTGAGCACTCACTTGATAATACTGGGGTAGGGAACAATGACAATTCATTCTTTTTATAATGAAAATTAAAACCTGGCTCTTTTGTCTGTCTTTCCCTCTGTTGCAGGCAGGGTATTGCAAAAACCTCCTTCATGCAGCATTATAAATCCTTGCTGCAGCTTTGGGAGAGGGTGATGGACTCCAGGCTGTCCTAACCCACCCACATGGATGACATAACATAACACAGAATGCCCAATCCATAACACAGGCCATGCCACAGCTCCTGCAATTTGTTTCCTGAACAGTGAAGGTGGGAAATCCTCTGGTTAGGTCTGGGAAATACTTTTTCATGACTGGTTTATAAGGGAAGTGCTGGAGCTAGGCAAGATCTTCCTTTTATCTCTCCCACTACTGTCCAGCTGAGACAGCAACCACAATCCTGGTGCAGGAGGGAACAGCTGGGGATGGAAATAAAACCTAATTAATTCTGTAAATCCAAATGAGGTTGTCTGGGCGCACATGGGATGCTGTGTCAACAGTGCACCTTTAATATGTGAGGTCCGGGATTTTAATTAGGAGGAAAGATAATCTCGAAGCAGGCAGTAATTATTTTTCGAATTGGCTACACCAATCACCATAACTATTAACTGCAACATTTTATGGAAAGAGACAGCAATTACAAGAGCAAAGAGCAGTCCTGAAACCCAATACCTCCATTCTCAGAGCTGTTCTCCCAGCGAGGACCTCCTCCAGAAGCTGGTGCTGTGTCTGTAAATAAACCCTCGGGGGGGATGCAGCTCCTGAGATAGGCAGGAGCCTGAGAGGGATGTGGCTCAGAACAGGAACTGAGATGCTTTCAGAGAAGAATTGCCTGAGACAGCTCTGGTTTTGGATCATGCCAGTGACAGATGGAAAATGCCATCAGATCTTCAAGGCCATCTTTTGTAAGGAGGCAGCCTAGACACAAGCCCTAGCACCTACTTGAACTGAGATTTAAGAAGAGCAGCTCAGAGACTCTCATCCTATAGCTGGGAGGTGGTTCCAGTTGCTCCTCATCTCCTAATCATCAACTGGAGATGATCAGAGGTCTCCTGAGCAGAACTGCTGCCAGGTGCCTGCCCATCAGTGCATGCCTCTCGTGAGGGAGCTGCTCTGCAGCCACAGGGAAAGAAACTGCTGCTGTATTTGCACCTTAAAGCCCAGTGGGAATCCTCCAGGAGACAGCATTCTGGAACTGTCCCTAGGAAGCCACAGCTGCCACCTGAGCCAGGGAAGGTGACAGGTGACACTGCACACCTGGAGCACGTGCCCCACCACACTGACACACCATCCTCCCCCATCACCACTGAATTTGGGGAGCAGAGCCTGGCCTGGATTTAGGCTGGAACGATGGGTGCAAAACTCCCTGCAGTCAGTGTTCAAGGATTGCTAGAGAGGGGAAGGTCCTGCTCTCTACTTAACGACCACTTCCTGACATGCCTGAGAGAAACCTAACTTGTACCCTCCAGGTAAGGGTTAACCCACAGGATAAAATGAGCAGAAAATCCATTGCCCTGATGAAATGAATAAAAGACTTAGGTCAATGAAGAAATCAAATTTCAGCAGTATCAGCTGCATTATTTAGTGATACAAATCAGAATAGTTGAAATAATGCAATTTCAGACTCTTTTAAAAGAGCTAATTCATAAAAGTGTGATATAAACACAAGCTGTTGTGGAGGTGCTAGTGCTTGACTGGCAGCAGCGTATTATCAGTCTGCCACACACATCCTGCTCCCAGGAATACTCGGGAAAAAGCAGACACAGATAAACAGAGTGAGTGCCCTGACTGATGCTGCTGCAGGTGGGGCAGGACCTGCAGGTGGGGCAGGGCACAGCATGTGTCCCACTGCTGGGTGGATGGAGATGAAGTGCTGGAGCCCAGAGAGAAACTGCTGTCCTCCAGCTTCTTCCAGCCCTTTTCTGTCCAGGTTTCCAGTGTCCTCTGCCATCTCCAAAACAGCCCAGACCCATGAGATCTGTGCTGGACAGGCAGGAATGGGCATGTCCCCATCCAGAGTCATGCTAACACTGATTCCAAAAGCTGGATCTGGAGTCAGAGCTGGGCTTTATCCACAGGCTGGGCAAAGCCCAAACACCACACCCAGCCTCCTTGTCCAGACAGGATCCATACTGTGTGGCCTGGCTCTGGTTTTGGTGACTTGGAACAAGCAAATCAACACTGAGCCACAGATAAACAACTCTCCTCCTCCAGGTCTTGAGCTCTGCAGTGCCCTTTCAAACACACATGGTACCCACAAGTTAAAGCATTTCCAAACAGGCAGAAAAGGAAATTGACTGAGAATAACTTTATTTTTCTCCCCTTTCCTTTCCTTTCTATGCCCCTTCACTTTTTTTGATAAAGACTAAATCTTCCTGATTATCAGGAACTAATTAACTGTCTTGAGGCCCCAGTGCAGACACACCACAGCTCAGGTTCAGTGTGTCTCAAGTGCAGAAGGGGTGACAATAATGGCTCACACAAGGATTTCCTTGTGGGATATCCACTGATCCAACCCACATGTGGTTAAATGAGGTGTTCACAGTTCTCCCCCACATCCCACCCCAGTCACTTGTGAACGGCTGTTTTCTTTCCCTACACCTTTTGGACATCTCCTTCCTCCACCTGAGTGCAGGACCACTGTCCTTAAACAGTTTAATGTTTAGGGGAAGGGCTTTAAGGCAAAAGACCTCAGGGCAGGTATTTCAGAGAAGCCCCTGTAAGCATGAAAGATGATAGGGAGGAAGCATGAAGTAGCTGGTTTAGAAAACCCACAAATGGGTGATGCTGGCCAGACACTGGTGGACACAGACACAGCAGAACAAATCTTGAGACAGAGGGTAAGAAAAGTTGAGAAAAGCAGGAGCTTAGGTGGTTAGAGAAAAAGAGAGGCTGCAAAGGGATGCAAAAGAGTGCAGTCAAAGCAACAGGTCAGGAGAATCATCTGCACACATGTTCTGTGTGGGTGTGAGGCAAAGGATGTTGGAAAGGATGTGGCATAACCAGGATAAGGCGAGGAGGGACCGGGTGAGGGCTTCCACCACAGCTCAGGGATGGCAAAGTCATCTTGTCCTGAAAACTCAGTGAAGGCTCAGCCCCTGTTTGGGTGTGAGGACCCAGACAGACATCCAAGGCAAAGATGACTCCACCTCATGGCCTGCCAGGCTGCAGTTCTGGTGGCACGTGGCACTCTGGACTTGGGCAAGGTGATCGCTGTCCTGAAAGAGCACACGCCAACTGTCTCAGCTATTTGGATGTCAAACCTAACAGGAGACCAAGCCAAGGAGCTGGAAGGTTTATTGATTTTTAATTTCTTTTTCTTTCAAGAAGCCCTTAACAAAATCTTAGGGGATTAGAATTGGTTACTGCCAAGAGACCCTTGTGATGGACACAGTGAGAAATGCTAGACCAGATTAGACAAAGTGAAACGTGTCCATGAATTCTCTGCAAGGAGTGACAGACAAAACCTCCAGACACAATTATTTTCCCCTCTCTTCCTGCATTTCGTGTTATTTCTCTAACAAAAGCTGTTTGGCAATAGGGATTACAAGGCTTTTTGGAGACACTAACAGATGACTTTTAAGGGGCTTGCTTGCCTACCAGACAGGCAAGGAGCACAGGGCTCACCAGATGAATTGCTCAGGAGACATTTTACGGAATTGCTCCAAAGTGAGGCACACATGCACCCCGAAACACCCAGCACTGTCCCCACAGCTGGCTCCTTGCCACCACACAGCTTCCCTCTTCAGCCTGAGGGGTGACAGCTTCCCTCCCAGCTCCTCCATCAGAATGCTGAAGGCTCCCTCCACTCCTGGTGCGAAGGTTGTGTGAGAAGAGCCTCCATCCTATTGCACCGATTATCCGGAATCAACAACACAAAAAGCTATCAGCAAACATTTAAGGCACCCTCACAGCTAGAAAGGTGATGTCTCAAATGATGCTGTTAAGGACAACAAAACCAAATGCTTTTTACTTATCTCAGCAATGCACACTCTACAAATGCCCCAAAATGCAGTGAAAATTATAGGAAAAACGTTCAATTGCCACTGAAATGCATTTTGGTTTGAGGGAAAGCAGAGCAGGACAATAAATACTGTGGTTCAAGGATGAGTCAAGGGCTCACAAATGTGTTTTGCTGGCAGTGGAGGAAGAAAAGGCAACACTTTTGTGGCCAAATTGAAGTTGGCTGAGATGCCAGCCTTTGTAGAAGGTGCTAGTCCTTGGAAAAAAAAACATATAAAGGGGTGCCTTGACTGAAAGACTTCCCCCATGTCTCATTTCTTTGTGATTTCCAAATCAACTCAGGGTAGATGATAAAGGGTAGTTTTATCCAGAACAGGAGAAGATGGGACATCTCTGCAACTGCAGCCCACTGCAGCACAGAGGATGTGCTGTGGGGCTTTGTGGATTATCAGTTCTCTGCTGTACACCACATGCCACAAAATGGTTTTGTTTCACAAATCTCAGATCTGTCAAAAGCATAGTGCTATGAACCAGCACAGTGCACAGAGAGAGCTGGAGAGACAGAGGACTTTGTTGGAGACCATATCCCTCATTAGCAAAAATATGGGATGATTGTAGGAATTAGTGTCACAGAAGATGAGTAAGTAAACTCGTAGTGATTCTGGTCAGTTTGAGGAAAGACTCCTTCACTACAAACCACATCATATCGATTACCCTGAGCAAATGGTCCAGACAACCCTATTGTTACCTGAGAGACGTTTATATAGCACCAAGGGCTTCAGCCACCCCCCTCAGCTGTGCCCATTCATTCAATACTGCCTGAATCACTCTTAAATCCATCCCAGTCCAAACCTGAGGAGGCTGCACCAAGGAAAGGGTTAACACTGACTCCAGTCTACCCCCAGAACCACACAGCTCTTTGCCTCCCAGCCCTGGGTGAACCTTCTGAGCTCCTTGGCCAGGCCACAACGCCCTTGGTAGGTGCTGAAGTGCTCCCATCAGTTCTGGTTTTCTGAGGGGGCTGCAGTTTTCATTACATTAATTGCTAATCAGTAGGCATCCTTGTTTTCCTGCTGATAAGTGTGAGAGCAGGAGGGCAGGTCAGGCAGAAGCTCCCTTGGCTTGGAGGGCAAACGCTGATGAGGATTAGCAGTGGCTTCTGTCCTCATAATTGAATTAGTGCTGCCTCCGTGCTGCCCGGAGCCACCTTCTCCATTGCCCCCAGCATGGTGACCAGCCCAGAGGACAGGATGGAGGTCTGGGCTGTATTTCCAGCCAGGACCTTGGAGTTTCTCATCAGCATCAGCCCCTGTCCAACCACGTGCTGGTAGCACATCCATCCCCAACACCACCAGCTCACCTCGCTTGCTGGTCTGACTGGTTGCATCCCTCCAAGCCCCAGTAGGTTCTGAGAATCCCAAACCCACATTCCTTGCACAGGACCTCAATAAAGTCCATGGTTACATTAACACATGCAAAAGGAAGACACTATTCCAAGCCATGGGGTTGAGGGGGTGCAAGGCTCCATGCATGAGACAGTGCTGAATCCCTGGGCTTCTCCCAAAATCCCTGCATCTCCCCAGCCAGGCAGGACCTGCCAGCCACAGGTGGTGGCTCCAACAACCAGCATGCCAGCCAGCCCAGCTGGACTGCAGGGCTGTGACACAGAAAGGCCAGGAAGATGCTGTGAGTTGGAAGATAAGCTCAGCAGCTGAGCTTGTGGAGGCATCCTCCTCTCCTGTGGGAAAGTGATGCCTAACTCTTGCCAACCCCTCTGCAAAGCTTCCTATGGGAAGTTTCTGGCACTGGGAATGGTTGCCAGCACAGGATTAGCAGCCTGTTGATTTAAAGGGCTTATTACAGGAGCTTAATTCTATTTTGACAGATGAAAGTAAGTCAATTACAGCTAGAAATAGCTCAGAATTTGGGTTGTGGGACTTCTTTTTTTCTTCCTGTCTTCCCTTTCTGTGAGTTGTGGTATCATTTCCTTCCCTTTCTTTACCTCAAAGCCAGTGTTTGCTGTAAGATGCCTCTCTGGCCCAGGGAAGCCTCTAACACAGGCACTTGGGGCAGATGTGGTTGTTGTTCATTATTGCTGCCTGTGAGGCACCGTGGCACCAGAGCCTCCCAGCCTGCCCAGGCTGCCCTGGAGCACCTCCTTGGGCTTGCTCCTGCAGGAAATGACCCTAAAACCTGTCCCCTGACCACCCCCAGCACTGACACACAACCTGAGCTGGGACAGGCAACAGCACGGACCAACCCACCAGCAGAGCTCAGGATCAGAGGTGTGGGGGAGAAGTGCTCAAAGAAATCAAGGAACATTAATGCTGAAGCTTAAAAGTGGGAGCAACAGCTACACAAGGAAATTCCCATCCTGTGAGATTAACAGGGTCTAGCCAGGATCAGGGGACAACTACTGCCATAAGTCATCTCCAGCAAAAGCCACTGTCTGTCTAAACTCCCTAAATTCCTAAGAAATCATGACTCTTACTAGAGAAATAAAACAAAAGCAAGAGACTACCCCATCACCAAATCATTTCCATGGAAGTCTCTCCCCTGGGGCTCTCTTTCTTTCATAACCTCCCCATCTCTACCACACCTGTGTCTCCTGTACACCTGAAGATGCAAGCAGAGAGCAGAAAGACCCTCTGTCCCACACAGTAAGCCCCTTCACCACCACCTGGCCCTATTTATCTGATCAGCAGGATCAGACCATGTCACTCCCCTCCCATCCAGGCTGGCACAGAGCTCCCTGACTTGAGGAGCTGTGTGAGACCTGTGTGACACAAGGTGACAACTCTCACAGTTAGCTCAGTGCACAGACATTTCTCCAAGGAAAGCCCTAACCACAGGTTGGGAAGTTATGGTGACACCCCAGGAAAGCACTGGAAGCATGAAGCTTGGATATTGCTAAAAGCCCTCAAAGAGCAGAGAGGTGAGGCCCTGCTCACAAGGTGGTCTCCAGTTCTTATCCAGGGACCATCCACCACCCACGGAGTCCCCATAGTCTGCAGAACGGAACACCCAGTGCTGTTTTCCTCCAGCACAAACCCGTGGCTCGCTCTCCAGCTCAGGGAGCTCAGGAGGTCCTGGCTGGGAGCGCAGCAGGCAGGCTCTCACCCTCGGACAGCGTGCAGCAGGCGCAGCGAGGGGTAGGCAGTCCTGACGTTGATGTGGTGCTTCAGGATGAGCTCGTTCACCCACTCCACTCGCTCCTTGCCCCCCTTGGCCATGAAGGCCGGGATCCAGAGGATGCTCCCGTTGAGGCTGTGCAGGCGCTGCAGCAGCTTCTCCCTCCAGGTCTCGTTCACCAGGTCCTCGAAGGCGCGCTGGATCACAGAGGGGTTCATAGTCACCAGGTCTGTCTTCATGCCCACGTCCTGAGAGTACTCCTGGACAGGGGCCAGGTTGCACCTGCAAGGGGAAACACCCAAGAGCCCTGTTCACTGGACTGAGAGGACAGTGACGAGAGAACGAGGGGGATGTGATGCCAAAAGGCAGGGCCAGTGACAGATGTGCCCATTCACCCTCATTTTTGGGAGGAAGAGGAGGAAGAATGACTTTCTGCAATAAATTAGTGATGAGCCATGTCAGTCTCAGACCACCACCCCTCAGCATGATGGCATGTGCACACATGTCCCTCTGGGTCAAGGCTAATATCAGCCACAGTTGTGGTGTCTGGGGGGTGCTTTGTAGGGAGCGGCGTCTCTTCTGGTGCCACTCAAAAATAACATCAGCAACAAACCTCCAGTCTTTGCTCCCACAGCAGATGTGAGACAAAACAGCCTTTCCCACTCAAGGAAAGCGCTTGTTTCTTAATTCCAGCCCTGCTGGAGTAACTTTATCCCGAGTGCCTCTTCTCCTCCTGGCAAGTCTCTGCAAACAGCAGACCTAGTGGCACCAGTAGTGATACTGACACCAGTGGGAGGGGGATGCCAGGACATGGTCTGCACAGGGCCTGGCTTTCTGAAGGCTGTGACCCTCAACAAACATCTCTTTCTGTAGTGTTCATTGGTGCCTCCTCTCAGGCTGCACACAGGGACATGGACCATGTGCCACGAGCTCCTGTGTCACACCAGGATGAGGGGTGAGGATAAAACTGCCAATAAATCACCTTTGTTATACAGTGGTTTCCTACAGCTCCTTGAGGGGGATTCCTGTGGCCATGCACATGGCACAGGGCAAATGGCACTGGGAACCAGCTGATGGGAGGTTGCAGAGATGCTCCTCCAGCATCACAAAATACAGAGGGTACCCGTGTGTTTGCACACTGCGTGCTCTGCTGTGGTGTTTGACAGTGAAGTTACAGTATTTAATGAGCAGGAATTGCATCCTAACCATCTGCCTCGATAATCAGCCATTATTACTGTTTTCCCTACTTTACAGATGGGGAAACTAAGGGAACGGTGAAAAGAAAATCCAGCTATTGGCATGGGGGCCCTTTTGAGCCACTCATTGCAGGAGTAAATTCACTGAAAATAAACATTGGACCTGCATCCTGGACACAGATCCCACCACTGGTTCCTGCCAATCCTGCTGAAAAGGCTGCCTGGATGGAGCAAACCTTCTGCAGGAAGATGCAGGTTCCAGCAGTGGCTCAGACAACCTACAGTGGGAAGAGTGCCCTTGTCAGACCTGCACCAGCACATGGCTGGGGAGAAGTCATTCAAAATCCCCATCCTTACATCCAGGAAAGCTCTTCCCCTGCATCTTTGCTGCCTGACATGAATGTCCCTCACTAAGCAGTTTTTCCCTTGGCTCACTCAGGCTCCAGTTAAGGATAATGCTCTATCCCCTGTGGACAGGCTGGAGCTGCCAGCAGCCAGGCAGGCTGGAGCAGTGGGGTTTGAGCACGGGGCAGAGGTGCCATTATCCTCATTCCCACGTCACATCAGCACCGCCTCTGTGAGCTGCTGATGGATTGGGCTGTCCTTGGAATAGACTCACCAGAAAACAAATGTCTGCACATACATAAATCATCTGTAGATTCCTACAGCCCCTCAGCTAACAGGGGCATTGCGGGGGGAGGGCAGGAGCTCCTCCTCTCTACTTCAGACACCTGCAGTAGTGCATTTGGTGTGCCCCAGTGGGGCTCAGGATGAGGTGCTGCAGGTCGCTGGGGCAGTGCAGCTGCAGGGACAGAGGCACTGAGGACAGAGGGGACACAGGGGAGTGTGAGATCTGGGTGTGCACAAGTGTGGTGCCAGGACATCATGTGGTGCACCCTATGCTTGAGGGCAGGAATGATGTGGGGAAGAAAAGACCTTGTGAGAGCCCAGGACAGGGTTTGTTTGCAAGAGGGCAAACGTGAGAGAAGAGGAGGGAGCACTTAATGGTGCACCATGAGAAGAGATGGTGTGCACTGCGCAAAAACACAGAGGAGGCACTTAAGAGATGGGTGGAAGGGTTTGCAGCAGGACATTTGCATTGGTGAACTCCATGTGTGCACATGGGCATGCAAGACTCTGCTGCCCCAGACAACCAGGACTGCAGCCCCTTGCCCTGCTCCACAGGAGCACACAGAGCTCCACTGAGCCACAGGAACAGTTCCCTACCTGATGACGAAGCTGTGAGCGTCGATCTCGGGGCCGCAGCCGCTGCTGAGCAGGACCCCTGAGTTGCCCACGATGGCACAGGTGGGGAACTGCTTGCCCTTGAGGGGAGAGGTGCGGGGCAGCAGCTCGTACAAGTTCTGTGAGACGTTCATGGTGCTGTCCCTGTCAAAGACGTAGTGGATGATGTCCCCTGGCTTCAGCGTCCCCTTCAGCACCGAAATGTCCTTCTCTGCATCCAGGAACTTCAAGATCTGTTTCCTGAAGACAGGGAACAACACAGCCCCATCAGGTGAGGTACAGAGATAACTTGGGTCATGCACAAGATAAGCTCCTACCTCCTGGCTGCCCTCAGTCTCTGGCCAGTCCATCTGACCGATGGTCTCCAGGAGCAGCTTAAAAATGGGTATCTCCATCTCAGTGCCTGTTCCCTCCCCACTCATTCCTGCCAGGGGCAGGCTACTATAGTCAGCCCAACATTAGTGCAGGTCCCTGAGCTCACCCTGGGAAGAGGGTGTCCTTCTCTCTGTGACCCATCACCTGCACATTTCAGCACTTGGCCTGAAAAACAGGGGTTCAAGTACTCCTTGTTTCATAGTGCCAGGCCAGCTGGTTCAGCTGGGAATTGATCTCCAAGCAATCGCTTACAGATATGAAGCCCAGCTCAGCAGGAGACAAGTCTTTTTATTTCTTCCTCGACTCCCTTCGATGATATACGGAGGCAATTTGCCAGCTTGCACTGGAGAGGACCAAATCTGTCTCTTGTCCTATAGGTAATTACGAGTACCTGATCTTCAAAGAGAGTGTCTGGTTGTGTCTCCATTTGGATGAGGCTGGTTTAATGTTGTGCTTAATGCTTTCATTACTTCTGTCAACAACAGCTGGAGACGAGGAGTCATTTATTACTACTTCAGCTCTAGAGAAAAGAAAGTCGGGGAGAGGGAGACAGACAGAATCCGTTAGCATCCCAATGGCATTTCTAATCACCATCTTCAGCTCTGGCTGCTGGAATTCAAACTTCATCAGAAAAGCAAAATTGTAGTTATTAGCTAAACAAGAACTGAAAGCCTGCTTGTATCCTGCTACACTTAAGCAGACAGACAGAAATCCTTAAATACCTGCTCACTTGCACGAACACAGACTGACAGCCCAGCACAGCTTCACAGAAACACACTATTACACATCAAGCTGCAGAAAGGCATGCACAACAAAACACACACAGACTCTGTGGTGACAGCTGGCAGATGGACACTTGCAGACAAGACACCCCAAAGCCCCAAAAATGCACTGAAGTTTCCTAGCCAAGGCTGTTGCCCTGTTGCCTTGTGGTTGCACATGAGCATCCCAAAGCAGAGTCAACTTAGCTCCTGAAGGAGATTAAAGTCCTCATCAGAGAGGTGCAATCCTCTCTTCACCCAATGGAGAAATGGGTGCTGCTTGCGAGATTGGGCTGCAAGCATCCTGTACCAAACAGGGGCAGGCTGGCTCCCTGGGAACTTTTTCCTTACCTAGAATTGAGCACAAGGATTTCAGCACCCCTATGACCTGTTACAGACCAAGAAATGAGCATCAGACAGATGGTGGAGATGATCACTGGGAGATCCCAGCTTTTAATCCTTGTCTAAGAAGCAAATCAGCCCCAGCACTTCTGTGCCATTTAAATGCCATGAATTGAAGGAGCCTCCAAATATTTGGTTCCAGCCAGCTGCCCTCCAAAAAGAACAGCCAAGCATCTCATCAAGAAGCTGTGTGTGTATCTGCAGCCCTGAAAAAGCCTTCACACTTCAGAGCACTCTGAAAAATACATAGCCAAAGCACTCGCTATCAGCTAAAGGGAATCTCCCTCTCTACTGCAAAGGGCTTTTTCCACCTGGGAAATGCTTTGTAAATAAATGCATTTATATAAACCCCAAAAAGGGAGCAGAGTCAGAGATGGGGTAGAGCTGGTGACCCAGGCCCAGGGACAACATCCAGCTCTTGGGAACATATCTCCAGCCTAGGGAAAGAGCTCCCCAGGACACATTGTGGCTCACACTGTATAATGTTTCAAAAAGGCAAGGAAATGTGTTTATAAATGCTGGCTGCCAGTGTCCTGGTGTGTGTGTGTACAGTACCTCTCTAGAGGCTGCCAGTCTGTTGGATTTGTTTGCTTCTTGCATTTTGCTGCATCACTCATGTCTTGGAAAGCTTACCTAGAAGGTGTCAAAAATCATAATGGAAGTAGTGTAAAGCAATCTTGGGAATAACTATGATTTTTTTGGTTTTGTCCATTTTCTGTGTTTTCATCACGGGTGGTGACATCAGCACAGAATGATATCACTCTTTCTCACATGGTGTCACTAAGCTTTTCAAATGTGCCACTTTGGCACTTCTGGGCTGACAGGGAATCACTGCAAAAAATAACACAAAGACACTGAATGGGGCTGGGATGGCAGGGAATGACTCTGCAACGGAACAACGTTGTTGGAGTGCACTGCAATAAACCTGAATGGAGTTCTGATCCCAAACACAATGATCTCTCTTCTAATAGCACTTAAAACTATGGAAAATAGCAACTCTATCACTGACTTATTTTCACAATAAGTAACTCTTTCTCATTCTCTCAATCACTGCAACTTTCAGATCCTTGGTTATTTGCAAATGATTATTGCACTGAGCTGGAAGAAGGAGGGGGAGAAACGATTAAGAAAATGCAAAGCAGAAGTGAAAAGAAACAGATACATTTACTAAATAAGAACAGCACTATCCAGCGAAGAGGAGAAGCAGATTAATAGCTGCCTTACAGCAAAAACAAATGAACACAAAATCTAATTTACAAACCTATTAGATTTGCTATGTAAGCTGTTCACAGCTGATCTGATTGTACCTCTGCCTCCAGAACTCCTGCAAGACAAAGGAAATGCATTATTTATAAATCCAGCTCCTTTTTGCCAAGCATTGTTCAACAGTCAAGAGACCCTGCTCTGAAGGGCTCTGAGCAGAGACACTGCCACGCTGCCTGTGTCCCACCCCTTCCAGGAGGGAGATGTCCTGATGCCTCTGAAGGGCTTCCCATCCATTGTCACTCCTGCCCTACTGTAACCAAAAAATCATTCTGGCAAAAAACACTCCGAGCCACCACAGTTAATAATACCTACGTGATCTAACCAGCCAGCAAAGACATCTGCTCTTTGCTGTCACAGCAGCGTGCACCCTACAGCTGCATTAAACACATTTCTACTTCTTTTTATGAGCCAGGTGTTAGCAGTGCACAGAGAAGGTCTCCTCCATCTCCAGGCTGCCCAGGGACTTTCTCTAGCCTTTTCAGGAAGGGACTGAACTGAACGACCTGGACAGGATTCTCACAACTGTCCTTGTCTGGGCTTTTAGTTGAGAACATCCAATGTCTCTATTTTGTCCAGAATGAATTACCAGCTTCTTGTTGACTTGTAGAGACATCATCCTATTAGTGCCCCTTCTCCCAGGCCAGACCCAGGGCCCCGTTCTAGCCCACACCAATCCTGTGAGTGCCTCGAAGTGCCTCGTCCCCACCTTTGGTTGCAACCTGGCTGAAGCTACAAGGCCAACTCACCACAGTCATTCCCATGCTGGAGCTGAGACCTGAAGTGACAGCATTGTCACTCCCACGGCCTGACACCACCACACAAGGACAGATGCCAGACCAGGCTGACCAAGACCTGTGGGAATGAAGAGCCAAAGTTTCCAGCACCTATATGATGCTATATTGAAGAACAGGTGGGACCAAGCCCCTTCAGGAAACCACATCACACACATGAGCTGTGAATCCTCACTTAAAAATAAATATATACAAGTATTGGTCTGCATCTTGTTGGCTGGAGAACCCCTTGTTTCTTTAGCTTGCTGTTTTCAAAGGGGTCACAAGGAAGGAGTCACCCACCTTGTGATGCTCCAGGGAGCTGGGCTCCCAGTCAGACACATTTTAACTGCCATGTGCTCACTGCTCTGTTTTATTGCTCCCATTGCACAGATATCCCAATGAACACACTCATAAAGAGAACCAAATTCTCTTCCAGGAGAAATATTGTTACCCAGAAACATATACCTTAATGAAAATGTATCTCAGGAGAATGCATTTCTACCAGTTCTGAAAAAATCCCAAACACATTAGACAAAAATGAAAAAGAAATAGAGTGTGTGAATGTTTGCTCCCATTAAAAAGGATTTTCAGACTTGCAGGAGGCAACATAAATCCCTTCATTAGGCTGAGCACAGCCCTCAGCACCACAGAACATCAAACCCTTGGAAATGCCACCATGGTTGTCCCTTTCCTCCCTTCTGCCAGAGACCATCCACGGCCAAGTCAGAGCGAACCCTGCTCCGGCGCTCCCCTCTTTCCTTTGACAGACCTGAGAGCCTGAGAGCTGTTTCATTTTTTGGTGCATCAAGGGAACAGCAGGACTGGCTCATTCCTGGAGCCTAGTGGCATTTAACAAGCCTCCACATTAATGGGGTTCACGGCAGGGTGTGGGAGCAGACGGGATTAGTGTGCAAACCACGCATCCGCTCACAGACGTCTCCTCTGAAGGAGCCTTCCAAATGGGATTCACACTCCTTCACACTTGCTGTAGGACAGACATAGCTTAGAAAAAGAAATGTCTTTTTTTTCCTGAATACATGCTGGTTCACAGTCTCTGTGAAAGGAAAAAATGGTATCACAGAAATTAGAAAATAGAGAAGACTACTCTCAAGGTGTTAGTTCCCACCTCATCCATGTTTTGTGGCTACAGCAGGAAGGGTCCAAAGCATCACAGCGTATTATTCAAATGCATTTATCCAGTGTGGCTTTACATGCCCCCAGCGACAGGTCTGTGAGTGTCTCCTCCTGGAATTAGGCAGGTGTTGGGGCTGGAGATGCTGGATGCGAGGAAGACAAGTGGAGAGCACCTCTCCCTGTTGACTGTCTGCAGTGTGGTGGGGAAGGGGACTGGCTGCTGGGTCCCCAGCTGAGAAACCCCTCAAGGACAGCATCAGGGGTTACTCTTTCCCCCTCACACACTGTGAAAACCAAAATACTGCAATGCCAGCAAAGGCACAAAGTGTTCTGTTGTCATATTTGAACATGGAGGGAACAGATTATTGGTGGAGGAGAGCAGGGCTCTGCTAACCATCTTCCCATGGCACTGGGATCAGTGCTTTGCTGGCCAGGAGCAGACACGATGCTCTTGTGGACACCTGAGCAAACACACTGCTCCCTGCACCAGGCTTGACTTCTCACTCCAACACATGGAGACTGCCCAAAGCAGGGACATGAAACTTGGTTGAGGGTCTGAGCTGGTTTAGTGAATCTTAAAATGCTCCTGTGGCTTCAAAGCTGTCAGACTTTTGGTGCTTTGTGTCCCACACTACAACTTCAGAACATTTTCCCTACAATTTCCTTTTGTACAGTGGAGGGCCATGTGTGCTGTGAGTATGATGCATGGGATGCTGCCCAGCCATCCTGCCCAGCTCAGCCCACTGGTGGGTTCCAGCCAGACAAACCAGCTGTTCAAAACACCCAGAGCTGAGCCAAGCATGGTGTTTGCCAGGGTCTGCCATACTTCACTACCAACACAGGCAAGCCAGTACTGCTGTATTCCTTCACTGCCCCACCTTGGGAAGAGGAAAACATTTAGAAATGGAGGGTACTAATTAAGAAGCACATGTTAAAAAAAATACTTAGTTCATTTTATTATACCTTGCTGACCTGGAGTTCCAAGTCTCTTTGCTTCAAAAGGCAAAGACCAACCTCGATTAAAATAGCACAGATAGCATTGATTTTGAAAAGCTTTCTAGTGCTACACTATGTTTGGATTGAATTGCCTTATTAATCTAGCTGTTATCAGTTTGATTGTATAGCCAGCTCCACAAAGTACCGACCTGCTTCCTAATCCTATTATTTACAAAACATTTTTCTTTGGGCTTCTGTTGGGATGTTTTCCAGTGATAAGTTGCAGCTATATGTGCTAATGCCATCTTACTGACTTATGCCATCTTTTCTCATTTTTGCTGAGATTTTCAAGCTGCATTGCCACTATCTAAGATATTATATAGGTCAAAACTGTGCTCAGATGTAAAGTGACACTGATTCATATATCAGAGGATATAAAAGAAAAATTGTCTTATGGTTCAGGCCCAAATTTTCTTGGATGAATAATTTCTGACAAATCAGGTATGCAAAAACTCTTCTATTCACCCACTGTGAATGGGCTGTTTAGGGTTTTTGCTTCCCTTTTCATCATTTCCCGCTTCTTAAATGCTTCTCTTAATTGTTGCTAGGTAAGTTCAGTCTCGCTTCGAGCAATTTCGATACGTGAAATCAAAGCTGCTTTGACTGAACAAGTAGGTCACAGAGCCTTGTTGGGCGAGAGGAGCTCTAAGAACAGACTTCACGTGTCCATATTCTCAGGCTCACAAATTAAAAGATGTGTTTTCCATGGGTATTTTACAATGCCCACCCCCAAGTCTTGCTTCCCCCCAGCATCTGGAGCGGACAATACACACGGGAAAAATGAACTAACCAGAAATTTCAGCCATACCCAACCACTCATTTCATAGACCACAGAATTATTTGGGTTGAAAAGGACCTTAGAGATCATCTTGTTCCAACCCCCCTGCACTTAACCACATTTGTGAAGCCCATTCCTGGTGGAACAAAACCTCTGCCTCTTCCTGACCTTGGGCAGCCCAAGTCCTCCTCTTCTCCCTCCTCCACATAAAAAGACAGATAATAGTCCCTTGAGGGATTATTAAGCAGAATGAATCCATGTGAATTCCTCAGAAATAGAGTTCAGAGTGCCACAATTTTTACCTAAGGGGTTCGAAAGACTAACACCTACTAATTAGGTTTTCACAACCTGCTTTTATGTTAGGTGTGTTTTATGATCCTTGTTTTACAGCTGGGACACCGGGGGTGAAGTGGTTTGGCCCTTAACACCAAAAAATGAGTTCCACAAGTCAGGAGCAGGCACTGTGGGCTTCCAGCAGACCGGTCCTCTCGCAAATGCTGCTCTTTACTTGCTGAGAGCAACTATGGCTCTTGCTGGCTGAGAGGGTTGGACATGTGGCACAGAGGACCACAGGAATCGATCTGCAAAGGTTCCACTGGCCCAAAAATCAGATGCAGCTTCAGTCTCCTGAGATGGCTGCAGACTGTGCCCATTAAGGCAGTCTGTATCTATTTTTAAAAAATAATAAATCACCACCTATATTTACTTTGCTTTTTAAGGACTGTGCTGACGTTGCCCTCAAGACCAGAATTGCTATTTTCTATCTGAAGAGCACATGAGCATGATGCCAGGCCTGGTCAGAGAACACCTGCTCACAATCACTGCCCTCTCAACCCATGGGCTCTCCCCACAGCACCTAAGTGTGGAGGGGATATGGAGTGGGATATTCACAGTCCCTCTGCAGGATCCTGCATTGTGGCCAGAGACTCAGTCACTGTAACAGTTCTGGGGAAAAGGATTCACTGCTCAGCCACTGGAAATGAAACACAAAGATGGCCCTCTTCCTCCCAGACTTTAAAGATCTGCTCCTGCTGATGCTCACAGTGCTGTGAAATGTGGATCAGGACACAGGCTTCAACCCTCCCTTCCCCTTCCCTGAAATTCAGGGTTTGTGTTGAGAGCAGCAGAGCACCAAATGCGACTCCAGGACTTTTGGGGAAAAATTGTCACTTTTCCAAGTTGTCTATGAAAGAGAAATAATTGGCTTCCAAATGTCAATCTGTCTAGGCCTACCCTGCAGGGTGAACATGCAAAGGCGTCCCAGGAGTCCAAAGTGAGAAGAAACCGAGTCTGTGTTCTCTGAAGAACCAGGATTCCCTGAGGATTGTATCCTGACTTTATATCAGCACATCAGGGTGTGGCTCAAAAGATGGAAAAAGGCCACATTCATCAATAAGTGCCCCTGTGGGCTTCTCTCTAGACAATCAAGTGGTTACTGTGGTATTTAAGTCAAAATCCACCCATATCTATCAAATGCTCTGCTGTTCCAGGAGAGACAAATTTGAAGAGGAAGGGCTGGTTAGACCCATACGTAAATCAACTTGCAAATCAGAAACAAAAGCCAAAGTTTGACAATAATTGAAGGGATCAGAGATACATTTCTGAACTTTGAGATCCTGTACTCAAACAATCCATTGTGCACTCTCCTGGCACCACTCTCCCCTCCAGGAATGCTGCACTTCTGGGCTCCAGCATCATCTCACCTTCCTGCATCCCATCTCACAACACACCTGGGGACATCAGACTCTTGCAGGTCATTCCTGTGACATCTCACCAGTTGCACTGAAGGCTTTCACCCCAGGATGTGGAGGAGACTGTGATGGAGTAGTGGCTGCTGTGTACTCCCATGTACCTGCACACCCCAGGAGAGCAAGGTTCCCTCTGCAAGGATTAATTGGGAAGACATTTCCAAAGTGCTTGTCTGCTAGGACAGAAGATCCTGCAACACATCTCGACGAGATGTTCGAAGTTGCACTTCAATGTGTATAAAAAATCTCACTTGATTATATTGTCACAGCTTGGCAGCCCAAGTATCAAAAACTTCCTAAATATCAGGTGCTATTTTTAGTGTTTTGAGCTTAATTCTTTCTACCGAGTCACACAATCGTGTTTGGGAGTGTGTGCCCATATTATGGCTTTCAGAAACATCACCTGGTCCAGCTGGGGTCCCGATGCAGGTCTGGTACTTGAGGTGCAGGGGCAGTGCTGGTGGATCAGGCTGGCAGTGCAGCATCTTCCAGCAAGCCAAGGACACTTGGTGTAAGGCACCAGCTGATGGCCTCCCTGTTGCTCATGGCACTTGTCACACGAAAGGCAGATCTGCCAGTCTCATGCAAAGCAGCCTTGATAATTTGGACACCTCCTCCCATGCCCCAACCTGCCTCTACAACATCACCTGTCCTGCAGGCTCCTTCCCAGGGACCACAACAGGATGGGAAGGTCAGAGGTGCTCAGCATCCCTGCCTGGCAGGTGGTGACAGGGGCTCCACATCAGCTCCTGTGTAAACATGAGCAGGGTTTGACCTCAAGCTCCCTGTCTGGCTGCAAGTCATGGTGTGTAATCACTGCAAGTGTCTGCTGAGGACACGATGGAATGAACACACATGAGTTTGCAAAACAGTCATCTATTGCTTAATAAGGAATATGCCAATTAGTCTGAAACACTTATGTGACAAAGCCAGTGACAAATTAGCATGAACAGTGCAGCTCTGACAACGAAATGCACACGAGGCAATGGGAGGGATGCCCATGGCAGCCTGTCACCAGGACACTGCTGGGGATCACTCTGCCCTGGGGTAACCAAATCCCAGTCCCTGCCTTGAGCTACCTGCTCTGAAGGACCTGTAAGAGGCAGGAGGATGCCCAAAGTAGCCTGATGGTTGCTGCTGCCCAAGAGGAAGCCAGAGTCCAAGACTTCCAGGCTCTGGGCCCAAGTCAGCGTGTGCTTTCCCTGAGCCAGAAAAGTGTCTCACACCTGTAGAGTGTCAGCTCTCACATCCACATACATTTGCTATAACATCAGCATGGCCTGACTCAATCACCTCAAGATGCTCTTGTTTTATCACTGCTCTAAAGACAAAATACTCACATGCTCACAGGGCTCAAATGTCAGACACTTCCCCTCTCCCCATCCTGTGTACTGACAGGACCTTATTCCCTCCTTCATCTCACGTCTTCCATTAAAACTTTACTCCTGGCATCAGCTCTTTTTCTCTGGCTGCATTAGTGAAATAGCCAGCAAGGAAACATACATTGAAGCAGGCAAAAGAGATCCATTGAGGGGCTTGGGACTGGGCAGTGTGTGTGATGGTGCACTTTGTGTATGTTTGTGTAATTATTTTCTTCCCTTCTGGAAGGGAGAAGGGAAAAACCCCAAGAGCCTGGGGAAGACCTAGAAAGGAGCTGAGACAAAAGCCTCACTGCTTACAAAACATGTCTAGACTATACATTTGTCCTGAGATAATTTTTTCTACTAACAGAGCAGAGCTCTCAGGGAGCACACACAGCAGAGCATCAGTCTTGCAGCAGAACCTGTCACCCTGAGCATCCATGTCCCCAAAGCCAGAAATCCCAGTGGCTCCTGCAGCATCTCGAATGCCACATACTTTGGGAAATGGTACAGTACAAAATGTGGGGCTGTGGGCCCTTGGGCTCATCCTCCTACACCCTGCTCTTGTCTGTTTTCCCACTGCTCCATTCAACCCCTTGGAATACTGAAGGTCTCATGTGGTTTCTTCTTTCACTGTTGATGTGGATGCTGAGGACCACTCCTGGGACCACTTCTGTTATGAGCACCCTCAAAATAACATCTGGTGCCTACAGAGAGGGCTGGGAGTGCTTGGGTGAGAGCTACACCCCACAACCAGCAAGAGAGTTACATCCCAGCAACAGAGCCATCCTAGGACTGTCACAGGGACTTAGTCCCCAGATGACAATGTCGAGTTGCCAAATATCGAAAAGCCAAGAGTGGTTTCAGAGCTTGACCTTCTCTCTCCTCCCCTGCTCATGAAGCTACACCGTGGAAATCCAGGCAGCAGTAAGAAGTTTAATTACCAACTGAGCAGCTGCTGGCTGCCAGTCAGGTGTGCTTCAGGGTGTCTGAAAAGGCACTGGAGATGCCACACGACGATGCTTAACCTTCCCAGGGGAATCGTGTCCTGTGTTGTAGCCACTGGCTGAGAGCTGAATGATATTCCTGAAGGTGCTGGTAAAGCCTGGGCCGGAGGTGACAGGGCACAAAGTAAGAACCATCCTTCGATTCAGAGCTGCCAGGCACGCAGGTGATATATGGAGCCCACTGCGATGCTGTTTGACTGAGGAAGCCTTGAGAGAGCACTTCAAAACTGTGCCTGACTGTCAAAATGGCCTTTTCAAAGCAGCCCTGCCTGTAGAGAGCGCTGAACAGGGAGTGACAGTGTGCTCAGCATGCAGATGGTGAGCCTGGGGTGGGTTTTGTGTTTGTTTGGGATATCCCCAGGGGTTTTCTGCATGCAATAACAATTTGATTTGCAGTAGCAAAAAGTATCCAGCACTTAAGTTTGGAAAGAGGTCTCACCCCACACCATAGTCACTGCCTGGCAGGTTTCAGCAGTGCTGTGCCCATTTCCCTGGATCAGTCTTTTTGCTTCCCAGTTGGAACCAGTGCTGCTGCTGTTGATGAAGATGCATCTCCCAGTGCTGTCACCACCACCAAGGCTGCTGCCAGCCAAGACAAGGATTTACAGTGGAAATGCGAAGAAAAAGGAGCTGTAAAGATGCTTTTTTTTCCTTTTCCTTTTTTCTTTTTTTTTTCTATTGCATTGCAAGGGACTGAGCAGCTGACACTAGCCTGCTTTGCTGTGGTGTTTGCTCAAGGACACCTGAAACTCTGCACCTCCATTGAATTTACTTTGCCAGGGAACTTCCTTGTTTCCTGAGGCAACTGGGGATGGAAGACAGAAAAATGGCAAAGTAATTATTGTACTTTGTGCTTATTTCTTGCTGCTGAGGATGACCCAGGCCCAGGGAAAACAAATGAGGGAGGCAATTAGAAGAAGTCTGGTTTGGAGCAACTGTTTTTTATAGCAACCGTGCCTGTGGATGTATTTAAGTGGTGTTGTTCTCAGGGACAAAAAAGCAAACTATCTGTAGAATCAAAGAATTATAGAATCATACAGATTAAAAAACCCTTTAAGATCATTGGGTCCAACCCTCAACCCAACACTGCCAAGTCCAGCACGAAACCATGTCCCCAAGTGCCACAACTACACTTCTTTTAAATACCTGCAGGGATGACTCCACCACTTCCCTGGGCAGCCTGTTCCAACGCTTGTCAGACCTTTCAGTGAAGAACTTTTTCCTAATACCCAATGTAAACCTCCTCTGGTGCAATTCGAGGCCATTTCCTATGGTCTTATCATTAGGACAGCCTGAAAGCCCAAGGAAAGATAAAGCCCAAAGAAAGATAAAGGCCCTCCTATTAAATGCTTTCCTGGAAGATCAAAAGCCCATCTGCCATGCAAGAGAAAACCAAGCCCTTCAGTTCATCCATGGCTGGGAAAGGCTGGGGGGGCTGGTGGCAGTGCAGGATCTGCTGTGTCACTGCTGGCCCCGGTCCCAGGGCCTCGCTGGCGCTGCACGGAGGAGCAGCCACGGCACTGCTGAGCCTGAGTCGCTGAGCTCCCCGTTAGCTGCTCAACAAGCCTTTGTAAATGAACCCACACTCGCAGCTCCTCGCTCTCTGCTGGGACAGAAAGGTTTCCTTTGCCTTCCCGACTGGAATTGCACATTGAGAGGGTTAAAGGTGGGAAGCAAAGAGCCCACCTGGGCAAAAGGGAAACTCGAAGCCCTTTTGGGAACTGCTTTGTTCTCTTCATTGCTCTGGTCACAGGAACTGGCCTGGCTTCAGCAACGCTGCATCCAAGAAGGGCTGACTGGTGACTTTGCATCCTTCTACCACAGCTACCAGCAAGCTCAGGAACTCTCTCCTTGGGGGTCTTGCAAGCTGCTGACAATCAACACCAGACTGAGGAGTAACTTTGACCAGCTGCACTGGAAATGCCTTAGCTGTGTTCCCAGCATTGGGTTTTCTTTTTGTTCCGCTGGCTTGCTTGGGGGTCTGCTAGTGCTTGCCATCCTGCTGCTCCCAGCCAAGATGCTGGACACCAATTCCCTGAAGGTACCACTGCTCCCAACATTCCTTCAGAGCTTAAGGAAACAAGCTGTGGAGATTCATCTCCTTCAGGCTGTCCTAGGCAGGAGCACAGGGGCTTGGTCTTTGTGGCAGCCTGCCCTGCCCCTGCAGGGCCACAGGAGGTGAGGGAGTGTTTCATGGGGATGGGGGGGAGCTCTGCAGCCCACCTGAAATCAGCTGCTTGAGCTCAGGTTATTGTCAGAAGAGTTGCAATCAAAGCCTACCCCGAGTATTTTCTTACTCAAATCAGTGCTCCAACATGGCTTTTATTTTTCAGCCTGATGTGTCACAGAGCTTTTATTAGAGCCCTGTCATACCCAGCAAGTACAAAGGTCTCCTTTGGCTCCATTTACATGAATACTTCCAGGGTGTCTGTGGGCTTCTGTCCTGCCAAGAGCTATTCCTCCTCCAGCCCAACCTGGATAATTGTTGGCCTGTGCACACCCACTGTGTGAGTGCACAAAAGCGTATGTTGGTAGAATACATCGCTTTTTCCAGCAAAACTTTCTGGTGCAGAACAGGTCTTAGACTAACTCTGGGCTAGGCACAGTAAATCACAGCCTGGAAGACATAAGCAGGACATTTATACCCCATGGACCAACCCTGACAAGAAGCATTATGAATATAGCCCGCTACAGACCACTCAGAGCAAGCACAGCAGCGTCCATAAAGGACACAAAATCTCTCTTTCCGAGCCTTTGAAAGGCAGGGGCTAGAAAAGGGCACATGAGGAAAAAGTGGCAATTTACTGACAAGCTTCCAGGCAGGCCAGCGATATCAGAGGCTCCAATTCGTCACTTTGAGAGAGCAGAATATAATTCCTCTTGTAATCAGGATGGAAAGGCATGTGGTCTGGGCTAGCAGGGAAAAGGTTGACTCATATTAAGACCAACCCATTACCAAGTGTCAAGTGCTCCCTAAGATGGCTCAGACGCTAATTTGAGAAGTCACCTGGTGGCAGCGGGTCACCAGCTCCCTCTACAGACAATCAGGACACAGCCGGACCCCTGCAGAACCGCTACAGCAGGCGCAGAATAACAAAGGGTCCCCTTAAACCGGAGCAGAATTTTCCTCCTCATCACCGGCAATAATCACCCCACTCCATGCCGAGTCCTTTGTCTTCCTCTGCGGGCTGAGGTCCGCCCGCTCCCCTATCCCGGCGCGAAGGAGGAAATGGCTGCGATCGCATCAGTGCTCCCCAAGACAGACGGGAGCGTGTCTTTTGTTTCCTTCCAGGGAAACAAAGAGCCGGAGCGGTGCATGGAAACACAGGCGCCACCGGGCTGCAGGAAAAGTTCAGCAGCCCGGAACCAGGTGGCTGTTCGGAAACAAAGTGCCAAGACCACTCACAGCAGCAATACTTCACGGCGCGGGCGAGCGTGTCCCTGCCCGCCAGCATCCCGCCAGCATCCCGCCAGCATCCCGCAGCCCCGCCGGGCACACGACCCACGCCACACATCTGCAGGTGACACGTCCTTACAGCCACAGGGAAGTAGCAGGAGGAAAACCCCGCGCAGGGGTGGCTGCAGGGTGGGAGGAACGGGAGAACCAAGAGCGACGCAGCATCAGGAGCGAGAAACTGCTGGATTGTCATCCTTGCCCCAACACCTCTTTGTTTCAGCGTCTCCGGGCTGTGGGAGGTGGTATAAGGATGTCTAGAGGAGTGAGATGGGACTGCTTAAGGCACAAACATCTTTCTCTGAAGCCTCTGGCAGGCAGAGAAGCTCCAGCTGCCCTCAGCTCCTACCTCCCTTCACCTGCGATGCTGGCAACTTATTGTCCAGAGTAACAGCACGGGTTTGGGACTTTTTGTCCTTTTGCCACTAGTATTATATTCTTCATTACTTTCTACCTAATGAACATTTTGTGTTTTCTTTCTGAAATTTCTCAGTATTAGAAGGTGCAAGAAATATGTGTGTGTCCCGTCCCCCCTCCCCGCTCCCACCCGTACGAGGCACGTTCTTCCAAAGACAATCCAAATCACAGGCAGGGGGCAGGGTATGTGTAAAAGTGGGCAAGCTGTTCGCTTCTCACAATAATTAGAGAGTGTTTCGATGCCAAGGAAAAAGAAGAAAAGAGTTGCACCTGCCTGTGTTTCCCAGCCCCCCGAGCAGCGTGAGCCTGCCAGGGGACAGCTGGCCAGCTCCTTCCTTCCCTTACTGCTGCACTGACCAAAGGGAACGTGGTCTGTGGGGGTGTGCAGGAGGATGCTGAGCCACATGCTCCAAAAGCCAAATATTCCTGATGTGAGGGAGAGCTGTACAAATATACAGTACCTCCCAAACCTCTCACTGAGGAGCTGTTCTCTACTGGACACACAGAGAGCTCCTGGAAAACTTTGGAAGGGTCTCTTCTCTACACTGTTGTGCACTTTTGCTGTCACACAGTTCCCTTTTCCTACAGGACCTGTTGGCAAAAAATGCTATTATGTGGCTCCCAAAGTTGAAAGCTTCTATCACCCCCTGACCTGCTGCAGATCAGGCACTCTGTTTTTCCGTGTCACCCCAGCAATACACTTCAGCCAGATCAGAGTATTGTGTTCACCACTCCTGGCACCATGGCAGCATGCAGGGACGAAGTGCCCTTTGTGCCAGGCTTCTGTGCTAAGAGATTATGCTGCAAGGTGAGCAGTATTTGGCCCCTTTCTGTGTTTGGGATGCAGGAGCTCACCAAACCCAAAGCACTCTGGAGATGCAATCGTGAAAAGTAGGTGGGAGAGGACAAAGCATGAGAAAGGGTCAGTCTGCTCTACTTAATGATTAAATAATATATAATTAAGTAATACAGCAAGGTCCCACCCTTTGCTCTGTTCATCTCTGTATGGGAAGCAGAGCTGATGTGGGAACTGACCTGTGAAAGGTCTGGTGCTCACATGTATCAGAGGGCACAGAATGCAGGACCCTCCTTCACCCCCTGGGTGTAAGGTGCTCTCCTCCTCTGCCAGTGACCTCCTGCACTACCATTTCTGAATGCTGGATGAACCAAGCCACTCGCTGTTCCTACAGAACTCATCTGACCCTGTTGCCATCTCTGCCGCCGCACCGCTTGGCAGTACTTCCTTGGAGGAACTACAGCAACAAACTCAGATGCCAGGGTTTGGAGATAAGCAGCCAGCAAACATCCAATTTCCATACAATGTACAGAAAAGAAAGGAGAAAAAAGACACAACACTGGGAATCCCTAATGAACCTGGGTGAAAAACAGGACAAGTAAGTAACAAAATAGAATAGATTTTCAATAAGGGCACAGCAAGTTCTACTGGGTAGATCTAGGAGATAGGTGAGGATAGAGAAGAAAGAATAGAAGCCAGAAAAGAAGATGGGAAGAAAGCAAGGGAATCAGAACAGACTGTCCAATGGGGAGCATGCATCAGAAGCTTTTAATATCCTTTATTATTATACAGATAGTGCCAGCTGATTGCAGAGCAACAATTCATCTACCCTGGTAACCTACAGTCCAGTGCTGGATGTTTCTGGACAAGGCTACTGACCTTTAAGCACTTCTTGCCTGTGGCACTCAATATAATATAACAATGAAACAATAAACAAACAGCACTGCATTTCATTTATCATTTCATCAAGGTGTTTGTTTTGATGTAACACAGTGGACAAAGTCACCTGGTCCCAAACAGTTTCTGTCATTTGGGCACAGTGAGTGCACCCCTCCCCTCGTTACTAAAATTATTTGGTTTTCCACAATGCTGTAGCAAGATCCTCAAGTTAATGCAAACCCTCCTCTCTGCATTTGTTCCTCTCATTCCCTAAGTTTCCAAGCAGACCTCAGAAACGGGGTTTATGCTTTGGGTAGGGTGTTGCTCCTCAGGCTGAAGGGCTGCTTTAGCCCCTGCCATACATGGCACCTGCAGGTAAACACTGACCATGACAGTGATCAGTAGGGGGTGAACACGAAGCCCCTAATGCATCCCATGGGAACACAACAGTAGGTTGAGCTCTTCCACCCTGCTCCATCACCCCCACCCTACTGGTGCCTGCTCAGTCTCTCCAATTGCACAAACTGGCCCCTTACCAACACTCCCGTGGGCTGGTGCGCTCTCCACCACACCCATCTGGGCCAGTAGCTGCATTTAAGCCCCCTGGGCTGCAACTTGCCCCAGGATCCCTGGCCAGCAGACCACTCACACCAATATCCCACTTAGGGACCTGCTACATGCATCCATCATCACCTGAGCACCACCCGTGCCAAAATCCCTCTCCAGACCAGGATCTGCTCCAATATCTCTAATCAGATTGGTACCCTGCTCCAGCATCCCTGCCCAGACCTGTACCTGACTGAGCATCCCTGGACTGGTACCTCAGCATCTCTGGGAGGACTTGTACCTCCACCTCTGTAATGGGAGCGGTATCTGCTCCAGCATCTCCACCGGACCGGTACCTCAGTGCCTGTAAGGGGAGCAGTATCTGCTCCAGCATCCCTCCCTGGACCTCTACCTCAGCGTCTGTAACGGGAGCGGTACCTGCTCCAGCACCCCTGCCCGGACAGGTATCTCAGCGTCTCTAAAGGGACCGGTACCTGCTCCAGCATCCCCACTCGGACCGGTACGTCCGCGTCTCTAAGGGGAGCCGTACTTGCTCCCGCACCCCTGGCCGGCCCGGCGTGGCTGTCCCCGGCCCCGTGCCCCATCCTGCCCGCCCTGCCCGGCGGCGGGGCGGTCCCGCCCGGGGCTGTCACCGGCCCCGCGGAGCTGCGCGGGAGCGCAGCGCGCTCCTTCCCACTTGGGCACGGCGAAAACCGGGAGAGCCGGAGACAAAGAAACTGTCCGGGCGCCCGCCCCCTCCG
>VZRZ01005254.1:1144928-1326489 GCA_013398175.1 Climacteris rufus
AAGAAAAAAAAAAAAAAAAGGGGAATAACTAATCACACCCAGTTCTATTACTATCAATTCCTATTTTAGCAGCAATGATCCCTCGCCCTGCTATAAATACTGACCGTCATAACCACACTGGTCCTGCCGTCACTCTAAATCCCGCTGGAGTTTGAACACACAGGATTTATTTAAGCACAAACTGTGCAAGGAAGGTGTTCTGCTTCTGAGGTGCTTGACTGCATCTCAGCCACATCGCAACCTCTGCAAGCATCCTGCTGCAGGCTACAGACACCCTTAGGTTATGTTATGGAGAGAAAAAGCTGCAGTTTCTACACAGAAAGTGTGTAAAAGCTGGGAAAAAGGAAAAAGTACTGGCTGGACCTAAGAACCACCAAAAAAACCACCAAGAGGTGCTTCCTCTGTATCCCTGTTATCTGTTAGTCCAGTAACAGATCTGGAGAGGAGAGGCTGGCTGTGTCAGGGTTTAGGCAAGGTCAACCTGGCAGAGCATCACCAAGTCCAAGCACAAGACTTTCAGACCAGAAAGTTGCTGAAAATCAGAATATCTGGTGATATATGCACCGCTGAGCTGAAGAGGGACGAGATGGATTTATAATGCAGCAGAGAGAAGCAGCACAGATGTGTTGAGAGCGAGAGATACTAATTGCTTACATATTTAAAACAGCATCTTTAGTCTGAATGGGAGGCACCATTAAGCAAAACAGAGCTATTAACTGGGGCCACTTGGAAAGCTGCCATTTTCCCTTTTGTGCACGGCTTTTTGCATCAATTCAAAAGTACGGTGTGATACACTGTCAGTGTTGTGTGATTCCTGCAGAGGTGCCTTGCACCAGGGTAAATGTGTCCATATGGACAGGGATGCATAACACCAGCATTGTGTACGGGCAGGCACACTCAGCAGAAGACTTTTCTCTTTATCTGGATTAAATGGGGGAAGAAGCGTGTTATGGCCAAAGTGCTTTCCTGGGGATTCTGAAACTCTTGTAGAAAGAGGAGACAAACAAATCACCATTACATTTACAGGTAAAAAAATACAACATAGGTGAGTCTGGTACAATTATATTGTAGTATATATGGCAAGTTTACAGTCCAGTATACAGCTTTCATAATAGAGCATATTCAGGACCCTGGGGAGAAAGTGATTTTAAATGTTGTAAGTAGCCCCATAATTTACCTTCTGCATAAATCTGAAAAAAGCCTCATTTTCATTCTGTTTTACTCTTCTGGGACTCCTTTTGCCCACCCTATTCTGGAGTTTCACAGTAGTGTGACTGGCCTGAGGATGAGGAAACAGGCTTTGAGGTGACCTTGCTGGTGCTGGGACTGACACTTGGGCTTCCCGAGATGCAGCGGGCAGAGCACCAGTCCCCTGTGACTCAGGAGCACCACACTGCAGCTGCCTTCTCCTCGGACTCATCCTCCAGAATACAGATGGAGATATCTGCTCCTGCATCTTTTTCAGCTCCATCCCAGGTGGTGTTTCAGCCTCTTTTGTCTAATCGTTCTGTTTCAGTTGCCAGTCACAGTGGCAATGTGCAAGAACAGAAATCTTGATGGAGGCTGAGCAATAAGTGGGGACATCGTTCAGTCTGTGGGGGGAGTCGGTTTGCCTGGACAAGGACTCTGAGGGGCAAGGACATCCTTTCTGCTGAGATATTCTTCTACTGAGCAGTAGCTTGTCTTGAAAGACACGCTGGGATTTGGCTCTGCTCCTATGTAAGTCAATGGAAATGCTGCTATTAACTGAATTTGAAAAAAAATCCTCCTTGCAGGGTGAGCTGAGAGTTAAGCTTGATGCCCTTCACTGGAGAGCTCCACTGCTAGGGGCTCACACAAAGAGGTCTGTGAATCCTCTGCTTGGTGTCATCTGTTGCTTTATTCCTCTGAAGAATGTAGGTCAAAGACAAAGGTCATTCTTCGTCTGATTGGGCTTCAGACAAGGGGACCAGGGCCTTGAAGTGCAGCTGGTTTGGGGTGAGGAGGCAGCAAGCTGTAGAGAAGATGCAGGAACAGCAACTTGCTGAATTATTTTGTAACCAATTAACGAGGCTGTATTAACACCACCAAGTGTGACTGCGATGAAAACCTCAAGATCTTGTTGCACTGCTGAGGGCTAAATTCTGCACGGCCAGGAGTCTTACTTCAGTGATAAAAAGAAATTAATACAATAATACTGACTATGGGAGAGTACAGTGTACTCTGCATTCACTCCAAGTCCATCCTTTACAGCATCATGGCCAGATTTGGGGGAGGAGCAGATAATCCACCCTGATAATGCACCAGTTTCATGCATTGCTCATTATCCTGAAGAACTGCAGACTGCTTTGGAGCAATTGCCATAGTTCCTCAAGTGTTAGTCATTCTGCACATTCAATTCACTGTGAGTCTTCACATGATTCAGCTTAAACAGGTGCATAAATGTTGCAGGGTTGGGTCCATAAGCATCCACAGCCTCAATTTTATGTCTCATTTGTAAGATGGGTTGCAAGAAGATGAGAGCAAACTGTCGCAAATAGACTGTTGTGGTAGAATAATATGTTCTAAAACAGAATAAAGGCTGATTATATCTTCTAGTTCCTAATAATTTGAGGAAGTAATTCTGTATCCAGAACATTTGCAGTAAATACAATAAGGTGTACTTAAAAAAAGATAAAATCTTAGCAGAACAGCTAAAGTAACTGCACCAGAACAATATTGCATTTTCTGCTTTGTAAGGAGAAGAGAAAAGAAATGGCATTTTTACATTTTCTTTTGACCTTTGAGAAATATCAGGAATATGCAATAGCCACACTCACTAGCAATAGCTCAGAGGATTGAGAGAATAAGAGTTAAACACCTGGGGACATTTACAAACAACTGGCGGAGAGGTGATGAATTTAAGATGTGGGTATAAAAGGCACAGATACACAGAGAGTGCAAAAATAATACATATTTAAAATGCTTTTAATCTATGTGAGAAGCATCATTGAGGTGGGCAGTGACTCCTGAACAAGCAGAGGAGGCACAGGGAAGATGACCCATGAGGTCTCTGCTGCACTATGGCAAATGCTAAGACCTGGTGCAGCGAGAGGTCTCAGGAGACCTTTCTCCATCAAATTCGTAATGCTGTAAAGCACACATAACCTTTATCGTATCTGTCAGCCAAAATGAGCAAAGTTTACAGCCCATTTTATACAGCTGAGCACTGCTCTGATGTGACAAAGGGGTACAGGAGCCTGTGTCACCCAGGGCTGTCCTGTTCCATTGCACCAGGATTGGCACCGAACCTGCTCCTGCTGCTTTCCCCAGTGAAGCCCTCCCACGAAAGAGAGGTGACTCCCAGGGGCATGGAGTATCTTTTCCTCCCCAGTGGGTTCACTGGCAGGAAGGAAGGATGCTGAGTCAGTAGGTTTGATGCCCTTCATCTTCTCCTGAATGCTCTTGCTGGTCTCCATGCTGATTGGAGAGTACCTCTCCAGCAGCTTTGCTCATGGGTGGAGAGCACTGGTAACAACCAAGCAGCTTCCAGAGCATCACTCTCCTCACCTGGCTTCATCTACCCTTAACTAAATGTTTTCCAGCTGGATGCTGAAGTGGCTGGGTCCATTACTGACGTGCATTCACCTGGCTTCTGGAGGAGCTGCCAGACACTGTGCAAGCTGTTCATATCCAGGGGATATGAATAAGTTTTTGGGATTTTTATGAGCAGACCATGCAGAGGAATTTAGACCTGTCCTAATGTCAGCGAATATGATTTTTGCCACATCAGAGGGATCTACAACTCTCTGTGGTCCATACCCTATTGAAATGAGTGAAGAAGCATCCCTGCTCCTCATCTTCTAGGCTGGAGGGGAAAGGGGAGGGCCTTTACTTCCTTGGAGAAAGAGCCAAAACCCTCCTGATTTTCTTTTTTCAGGGATTTTTGCCATTGGAAGGAGGATGCCAAGTCTGTCGTTTTCTTTGTACCCAGAGTGGTGTAGCAGCAATAAGAAAGCTTTGTTGGTTCACAAGAAAAGGAGAAGAAAATTAAACTGTATTAATTTCAAGCTCTATTAGGATTTTAAGAAAGCAAAATCAATAGAAAAGGATGGACTCAGTGGGGAACGTGACCTTATTTTCTCATAGTCTGAAGGGGAAGTGCACACAATAGAAAGATAAAAATACATCTATAAAACCAGATCAGTTTCTTTGATGTTGAAAAAAAGAAGTTAAAATGCTTATGTGAACTTGCATCACTTGACTGGCATTTAGGAGAAGTGTCTTAAAGATAAAAAGAGCAAAACCAAAAAAATCCAACACCACATCCATAAAAAAAAAAAATCCCCAAACGCCACACCATCTATTAGTCTTTTCTATTTCTTTCTCTCCAGTGCTAAATTGTAAAAATGGTGTGATCCATGCAATATTTCATCAAATATGACTCGCCGTTGTCAGAGCAAAATGTTTGATATAAAATGAGAATGATCTTTCTTTTCTTTTTGGTCAGATAAGCTGGTTTGGATTAATAAAAATGCCACATTCACAATGATATCGATAATTTGCATGTGAAAAGCCTTCCACCTGGTAATGAAAACAATTTTTCAGTTTTGCCACCACAAGTCATGAGAGATAAGGTCTGCCGTCCTCCCCCTCGCAATTAACCACAGACACACAGAAAAGGGAAAAAGGAGAGAAAAGGGAAAAGGCAGAATATGTGTGACAATTGCAAATTGCCTGTTACCTGAACCTGATGCCAAGGAATTGATATTTCCACCTGCAGCTGCACAGCTGGCTCACTCCTACAGCCTGACCGTGTGTGCCTGCCAAGCTGAGCACCTCCAGGCTGGGAAGGCAGAGCTGGATATGTGTTTGTGTTAAATTTGCATACCACATTAATGGCATTTAGGGGAGAAAAAGCCCACCCTAAACCAAGTTTGCAGCCCCCCTTTGTGGTTAGCAAGCCACTGGGTGGCAGTGCTGTAAGTGCACGTGTGTGTTTATATACACACACCTAATGGGGGGGCTCCCTATTTTGGGGGGAGTGTTGTGAACATGGGTGTATTTTGCTTATTCTTGATACACAGAAGGTCACTGTGATGCCCAGGGCAGAAGGCAGGAGAAGAAAGGACCGAGAGATGCTTCAGCTTTGAAGGGTGTGGACAACTGCTGCGTTTCCATCGACCTGAGTGAAGCTCCGCAGCCCAGGAGGTGTGAATGCCCCTGTGTCAGCCCCAGCGTTGGCATTCCGGGCTGATCCGTGCTGTCCCAGCCTTGCCTGCAAACCTGCACTTGCACTGTTTGTCTTGCATGGTGACCAGAGGAACAAAGAAGCCTTTTGCTGATAGTCCTGAAGCAGAAATAACACAAGATTCGTGCCCTGTTTCCTGCTTCTACCCTAACCCACACACTTCACCCTTTTCTTCCCACCTCACAGAGAAATAATTAACCCAGCAAGGCCGTGTTTTCAGTGACTCAGAAGATGCCCACGTGGTCGGTGTGTATGAAGGATGCACATTTATTGCACACAACCAGCAATGATTTGAATTTAACAACACAACCTCCCGAGATAATTCCAAACTGATATGTAATTCTCACTTATAATTGTAGGTTTGAAGTGGCTGATAAGCAGATAGAGGGTTCAGATGCCAAACTGAGACCTCATCAAGTTCTGAGTCTTGTCTTTTATCTCTGTTTAAAGCTGCTAAGACGTGGCATTTCTTTCAGGTTTGTTTCTGCCGTACCTCCAGCACGGTATTTCTGCATTTCATGGCCCTTGAAGCACAGGTCATATTTGACTCTAGGTTTGACCTGTTTCAGGCTGGCAGGTTTGATTAGTTTTGTCCTATACTTGACAGAAAACCAATTACTCTCCACAGCCATGTTGAGGAGGTGAAACTACCTAGTTTGGATAAACAATCTTACATGTAGAATGAAGGAACAAGCTATGTACGGGCACTGCAAGGTGTGGGAGAGGCGTTCTTGCAAGAATAATTTGAGATTTCAGATTGTGCCTACCTGTGACAAGTCAGAGTGAAAAAGAGGGCTGGAGATGACAGGAATAGATAAAGAAGGGGAAATCTTTATAACCCTCCTTTGGGCCATCCAAGTTAGCACTGCTAACCACTCAAAACTCTATCACTTAAGTGATGAGCACACCTGAAAAAACCTGCAAGAAGCCTGTCTTGCTTTTTCCTGGCCTTCCTATGGCGCTTTGGAAAATTTTGATTGAAATATTTGCAAAATGTGCAGATTACAACAGCAATTAAAACAACCAAAAAAAGAAAAGGAAAAAAAAAATCACATGCACACATGGTCCTTTGCAAATGAGAACTTTTCTGCCAGGAAAACACGATATCTGACAATATGTTCCATTTAGCAAAGAAGACAAAACCTAAAAGAGTAACATTAAGAATGTACCTTTTCCTTCTCTCCACCTCTTGCTAACAGCTAAAAAACTGCTGTGCAAAAGGCCTTTAATGTGAAACCTCATTTCAGCTCTAGAAAGGCACTTGATTTCTGTACAGTGACTGTCATTCTGCCCCCCATCAATAATAAATGCTTTTCTCCTTCTCTTTTCTACTAATACTTCTCATCCTTCATGTCCTTTATGGTGGGCAGAGCTGCCAAGGGAATTGCTTAGGCTTCGGAATAAAGGGAATTTTGAAAGAGTAAAGTAGGGCAGAAGGATTTCCCCTGAAGAGTTCTAGCCAGAAGCTTCAGGGAGAGCATGGCCCCCAGGTTAGGTCCTCCTGCAAAGCAAGAGCAGAACTTCTTGGCTAGAGCTCACCTCTTGGGGGCCAACACCAAGGAAAAATCACCTATATTGATCCAAAAAACTCTCCGATCACATTAGGAGCATCCAAGACAGGATATTTTCAAGATCATGCTCCCTTCTGGATTCCAAAATTAAATTTTTGAATACCTGGTGCTGGCTGTGCAGCACCACACACTTGAAAAGTCACCTCTTTGGGAATGTGATTCGTCAGCTCAGTGAGCACATTCCTCGGGAAGGAAAACTTTAGTGCAGCTTGTGCCAAAATGTGATTTTTGCTCTGATCTGAGATCACTAGTGTCCTCTGTGGTGAGGAATATGAATGATCTGCTGCCAGGTCACACCTAGCACAGAACACCCGCAGAAGGGGGGCCTGCATGTAGCACTCCTTGAAGGTTTAAGTGCTCTGTACAAATGTAGGAGGAAGAAGAGAGAAGAAGAGCCAGTGTGGGGGAGAGAGACCACAGGCATGTAACAGCCTCCCTGACCTAGTGATTTATTTATGGCAGTCCTAGAGGGGAAGAAGCCATGCAAAGATCATGAGCCTGCATGCTGCAGTAAGTGGTGTATATGTGCTGGTATATATTTAGCAAGCAAGGGTACAAGGCACAAAAATCTACAGAGGATGGGGAAATGCTTCCACTACTTGCAAGGTTTTTGAATTATTCGAGTCAAATAAGGAGAGAGGTTTATTTGGATGAACAAGAAAGGTTTCCCTTGCTTCTTTCTATGAATAAATTACAGGAGATTCTTGGTTTTGCTTCCTTGAAAGCCAGGGTGTTTCCCAGCACACACCTCACCATGCTTCCCTCTTGGACTGGCCAGCAACTTCAAGGGCCTCTGCAGGGAATTCTGGATGCTGATAGCCCTCTCAGGTCTGAAAGAGGAAAGGTTCTGGGATGAGATACCTGAGAGAGGTGTTTCATAGTGAGCTGCTGTCTCCAGGGTAGGTGAGCAACGAAAGGAGCATTGGAGGGAACAGGCCTCCAATACAGCACAAAAAAAGGCAGAATCTGTGTCAGCTGAAAGCAGCTGCAATGTTCATTGGCCTGACAAATACCTGGCAGATGGGAAGGTTTATAAAGTACAATATCACACGAGGGGACTGCACAAAGAACTCAGCACTCACTGAAAGGTCTGGTGCTGCCTGGTGCTGAGGCCCTGCAGCCCTGGAGAAGAGTCCACCACCATGGCCACCATAAGCAGATGTTATCAAAGTGGTTCTCCTTCACTTCAAACTGGAGTAAACCCTGATCCCAGCAGGATGGTGCAGTCACCAGTGGGACCTGCAGCAGCATAGCAGGGGCTGCACCATGTGTGGGGAGAGCAGGGGGATCACAGGGTGTTTGGTAGCACTCCTCAAACCTGGCACTTCACTAAATACCAAGCCCTAAAGGGGGACACAGTCTCACTTAAGAGCTCTTGACTCTGTTGTCTGAATTAGACCTCATCAGAAAAAGGATCTTAAACAAAAGCCTGCAACACCCCATTTAGTTTCTGAATTTAGATTCTGCTTCAGCTTTGGGGATTTCAGAGCCCCGCTGGCCTGAGCTCCTGGAGATCTGTGGGGACACAGAGCACCAAGTGTCCCAGCTGCCTCTCCAGTTGTGTAAAGCTGAGGGTCTTGAGCAGGCTTAGAAGCATCATTGGCCTCATCCTGTGCAGGGCCAGGAGTTGGACTTTGATGATCCCTCTGGGTTCCTTGCAACTCAGCATATTGTATGATTCTATCAGCATTGACTTGATTTGAGGAGCTGCATTTGATTACTCCAGGAGTGGACATAATGCTTGGACTTGCATCTCAATCAAACTTGTCTGTCATTCATAGATTCTAGTGGAAAAAAATCATCTCCGTTTATATATGGGAATATAACAATCAATCAAACTTTATAGCTCCTGTTTCCATTCTAGCAGCTTATAACCACACAATAAAAGCATATAATGAAAACATCATAAAAATACACAGTAAAAACACATTCACCATGCAAGTATTGCCATCTTAGCACATCCTGGATAGGAATGCTGTAGAGTTCTTGAGGCTTCTGGTATGTACTAATAGTCTCCATAACACTACATCACACTCACCCTTCCCACTTGAGGAGTGCTTTCTGTTTAAACAACAGTGGTTATATGGATGATGCACGTAAATATTTGGATTCAGCAAATTAAGAACATGAAAGATCTCCAGAAGATTTTTGCCTTCTTGGCTTTACAAAATTAGTTAGAAAATTCTATAGAAAAGCCTCTTCAGCCACTTTGGTTGTATTATAGCCCTTACTGGAAAAGCTGCATGAGGTAGGTGTTGCATTAACACTGTTCTTCCCTGTGGTTTAAATTAAAGTTCATCTTCACAGGCAGCCCTCTGCTTCACTTGAAGCATGCAAACAGCTCACTCTGCCTCCCTGCTCTTGCTTCATTTCCCTGACACTTTTCAATAAATCCTTGCTCTAGCAGAGCATGGTCTGCTCACTCTGGAGGAACCAACACCCCGATCCTGCAATATGGGGATGATTCTGCACCCTGATTAAAGATATTGGTCCCTGCTAACTCTGCTTTGCACCCAAGCTGTTGTGATTCATCTCAGCTGACTCTCAGTGTGTGGCATTCAGATACCAGTGACAGAGCAGTAGCACTCTTGGAATTCTTTTCCCACCCCATGTAGCAGTGACTCCTTTATCTGGGGAAAGTTGCTGAGGTCAAAGCCTTGTGTAGCTGGCCAGTGAATTTGCCCACTTGTCCCTTCACATATTTTCCAAGTTTCTCTCATAGTTATTTCCGTGAATGAACAAACCAGAAATTAATCATCAATCCCATCAGCAACTTTCTCGTTCACTTCAGTAGTGCCAGAATAGTCACCTCTCACTTTAATAAGAACCTCTTGAAATCTTTTCACTTTCAAAGATTTTCATTTCGGTTTGAAGCCAGAATTACAGTGACACTGTGGACCTAATGGCTCAGCTACAGGTTGATTTTTGTATTTTTTTTTAAAGCCACAGATGTTACCAGTAATATCCAAGATGACTGAGCCTGGTTATCTTAGAGATTAAAGGCAATATAGTTCCCAGTTTTTCCCAGCTGTTTATTTTCTGTCTTTGGGAAGCACTTTGTGACCTTGTTTTTTTCCTCCATTATTTCCCTCTCCTTTGCTTGACACTTTCACACAGAGAAAGGGGAGAGACCTAAACTGGGCAAATGTGATTTGATCACAGAGCTGGTGGGGCGCAGGTCCAGTCGATCAGGCTGCCATGAGCTCTCTTGTGTGCGATGAGCTAGAGTTTGCTTGGAGAGAGCCCCCTGAAATGATGCAGTGCAAAGACGCCAATCCAAAGCCTGTGATCCAGGGATACCTTTACATGAGCTCTGGATCTGGTGCAGTGTGTCAATATTCATCCTTGTAGTTTGCAGATGTGGTAAAGCTGGAGGTTGCCTTACCAAAACCTGCAGATGGATTCAGCTGCAGAGCAGAAATTCCTGACCTGAGTCCTTCAGTTCCTCTCATGAAACATAAAACCACCATCAGAGGCATTTTTTTTTCAAGTTCTCAGGCTCTTCAGAGACACACTAAATTAACCTGAATTCCCTCGGCTTCCCTTAATCTTACAAAAAAGCGAGACACAAAGTAACGGCATTACAGATGAAGGAAGCAAAGCTGCCCCCCTTACCCCAGCTCAGAAGTTGGTCCCTGGGATTTTAACTGTTCCTTTATCTACTGAAAAGGAATGTTGAAAAGTTTAATTGGCATGTAATGAGATAACTATAACAAGTTAATTAGTTCTCAATTAAATTGCGTTTACCATACGTTCTGAATATGTTGTTAGCAATTAACGACACCTAATGAACTTGCAATAGTGACTGAGTTTACAGTGATAAGGGAAATAATAATAATAATGCTCACACGTGGTTTCATAGAGCATTAGAAGCAACAAATGATTTAATAAGTATGTGGTTAAATCATCATATCTTGTGCAGCCACTGGAAGGGAAACATCCAGGAAATTTATTCTGGCACATCTAACGGAGTCTGGGAGGAAGCAATTGGCTTTCAGGATATATCCTATTGGGGAAAAGAATTCCCTGAGAGCTGTAGGAGAACTGCAGAGGAAAAGGAAAAGCAGAGCTGCAGGATAAGGCAAGTGATTCAGTTTAGACTCAAGAAAGCATGACAACCAGTCCAGGAAGAACGGAGGTTTGAGCAACCTGGTCTAGTGAAAGGTGTCCCTCACTATGGCAGGGGTGCTGGAATGAGATGATCTTTAAGGTCCTTTCCAACCCAAACCTTTCCGTGAGTCTGTGATGATTCTATGACAAAGAAAGGTCATAGCAAATGATTGGGATAAGGTGGAAACCCCTGTGGATGAGAGAAAAGAGTTAAATTCTTTTCCAAGATCACTTAAGCAGGTGAGTATATGGAGCGCAATTTGTCTCTGTGCTGCCAGTTAACCTCCCCTTAATGCTTTGTGCCATTAGAGTGTCACACTGAACAGACATTAGAAGGAAAAAAACCCTACAAAGTAATTTACATTTTAATGAATTTTTAATTGAACCAAAATCTGTTGTTTCTGTTTAAAGATGCAGTGTTGACTTTGTGGTCTGTGCTGCTGAGAGCCAAGTGGGATCTTAATGTGCTAAAAACAATGATAACACTAAGCTTAATTAGGTTTGAAAGCATCCCTGGTAAAGTGGTGGGGAATAAAAACGTTACCTCCCCACATGGAAGCCAAGCAGCCAGGCTGGGGAGAGCCTGGATCACTTGGCCATCCTGGCTGCCGTGAAGCAGGAACCAGAGCTGATACTTCTTGCTTGTGTAAAGCTCAGCCTGTGGCATGAGTGGGTTCAGAGAGACAAACCTGATCCCAGGTGTAAGAGGATCACCCACAGTAACTTTAGCTCCTCCTTCTCCTGCCATTAGATCCAGCTTTAATGACTGGCAGGACCTACTGCTGTTTCTCTAATCACTTTTCGCTTCATAAAAAATGCCAAAGCCTGGGAATCACACTTTCTATGGCTGGGCATGGCCTCTCATGCCCTTCTCCATCCTGGAGCATGGTTCATCAAAATAAACATCCTCCTGCTCTGCATCCAGCCCACCTAGACCTTGCAGACAAGAGTACGAGCTGCACTTGGATTTAACCAAAAATGCTCCCTAGTACTGAGGTGCACACATTTGCTCTCCTTCTGGGGTACCTGTAATCCTGCTCCAGATATTTTAAGGTGTTTTGTTGTGTTTTTAGTGTCTTGTACAGAGCAATTTGCCAAGTTGACCGTGGCACACAGATACCCAAGGAGCTCGAGGAAATAGCAGCACAGCAGCTATTTTAACACTAGTTACACATCCTCTTCTTTCATCTCTCCTCTGGCTGCCTCTGCTCCTGGGAGGATTGCTCTGTTCATAACATGCTCATGGTTTCACATAATTAAACCTTGGTTTTTATTAGTTATCATTTATTAGGTTTTTGTTGATTTGGTTGTAGCATGAGCATAAGCTGAATACACCCCTCACTTCCACAGAGAGCCCAAGCATCTGACACTCTAACGAGCCCAAATAAAATCACAGCAATTGAAAACAAGCTATGGCAGCAGGTTTCAAAACCTGTTAAAATCACTTTGTGAGCTTTGTCTTCAATATCCTGCTGCTACCTACCAGGTCCTGCATTTTGCTGCAATTTGCTCCGCTCTTGGTCTGTTATGACACTTGAATTTATACTGCATAGGAGTCCCTAGCCTCAATGCTCAACTTTGACCTTTACATTATATACCATGTTATTTTGGCTTTTAAAAGTAAGGGTTCCCTTGGTCAGTTGGTTTCATACCTCCTCCTGCTGCCATGGGCAGTAATTTGTTCCCTGTTAGCATGGGTTGGAAGTATATTCCTTTCTAAAGTTAGCAAGTTTGTCATTAAAAGCATCTTTGTGTGGATAGTGGGTGCAGAACAATTTAAGACAGAGACCTTGTACCTCATCAGATGCCTGAAACTCCTTATGTCTTGTTGGAGCAAGGAACTTTTCACTGCTGCATCAAGTTTTTCAACTGCTGCTGTTTTTCCCTTCAGAGGCATTAAACTCCAAACTCGCTTTCCCTACATTGCTGCTGTATCTGAGTTGCTTCTCTCTGGAGCTACATCATCTGAACAGAGAGAGCCACACACTCCTCACATTGCCTTGGCTTGGGAAATTATTCCTGCCTGCCCTTCCATGCTTTGGAACAGCAGGAGCTGTCAGTGCAGGCTGCCGTTGCTGGGTGTGATCAGCAGAATGGTCCAAGAATAGACCTTGGTCCTGACAGGGCATAATCCCAGAATAGCCGGGATGTTAGGAAGTTAGTAGAAGGGGAAAGAAGTCACTGAGAATTTTGACTTTCAAGCAGGAACACCAGGACTCCCAAAGCCACAAGTACTGAAAGAGGCAATGAACTGAGCACAGGACTCTTGTCTTCACACATCACGGTGGGGATTCACCTGCCTGAGGGAGTTTACCAGGACCCCTCTGGGCAGGTGGGGTGATGCTACATGTTACCTCCCCAAGAACAGATCTGGAAGGGGTCAGTGTGTTTCCACTGTATTGGGGTCTCTCTAAACTGCCTTTTCAGCTTGGCTGCTGAGCATGAGCAGCCCCAGAGGTGAAAAGCTGGGTGTAAACCCAGTTAGCAGATCTGGGAAGTTTTCAGGGGACAGAGAGAGAGGGAGGAGAGGCCTTTTTACTTGTCTTGTTGCTGTACTTGTACAGGAGCTCGTCACTCTCTAGCCCATAGGAACAAACTATCTTGAAATCCAGGAAACAGCTGCTAAATGACGGAGATGTCTTTGCATTTATACGATGATCATTACTGGAGTGTGTGAACTCTTCTCTGCAGATAAGCTCTAAGTGTGGGTGGGTGCCACATCATTTTGCTTCTTCCTTCAGAAAGGGTCTTTCAACAAATTTCCCTCTCCTCTCCTCTCCTCTCCTCTCCTCAATGAGAAGAGCTAAATGTCAAGTCAATTGATCGATTTTGCATTTTGCCCTGACAGTTGCAGGCACCTGAGGCCATCTGGAGCTCCCATGGCCCCAACTGATGGACCAGACCAAGGGACCAGTGTCTCCCTCTCAAATGAACCTCAGTGTGTGCCTGGCAGGTCCTGGTGAGCATCACAGCACTCTCTGCTTTTGTGATGAGATGAAAAATAAATTTTAAAAAAATTTTTTTTAGTTGCCTTTTTGCATATTTAGGTGCCTATGGCCCAGCTCTACAGAAAAAGCCCTTCTGAAGTGAAGCATCTCTTCAAGATTATTTTTTCAGCATAGCTTTATGTAAAATCTGTCTGCTTCTCCCCCACAGTTGAATCAGATCATTGATCTTACACTGCAAGCTTTGCCTCTCCCTTTTCACCTGCTTCTGCCTGTGTTCCACATAGCCTGGTAATGATTTCGGGATACAAAAGCTCAGTGCCTTCCTCATAATGAGTCCACTTCTGTCACAAAGCCTAATTTTGGTACCTGGATGGAAAGTATGGTCAAGATCCCATTTATGAAAATGTCTTTAATTCTGAAAGAAGGAGGATTTTGCACTTCTATTTAGGAAAAATGAGGACAACAAAGGAAATTATTGCAGAAAGGCCTAGAAAAGATCTATTCCACGTGCTGCAGGCCACAAAACACTTTCCACCTTCTTTATCTACCTTAATGTCTACAGGAAAGAATAGGCTCACAACGCATTGTGCAGCAGGAGGTCTCCCACCTTCCTAAGTCAGCATGTTTGGGAGAAAAAGGTACTTGGAAGATGGGTTTATGTGAATGTTGCTGTGGTGGTTTAAGATGTTGCCTCCTCTTCAGAGAACGACATGGACCTGGACCTCAGTTGCACCCAAACAGGTTCTGCCATCCTTCTTCACAGCCACCATCCCCATGTGTAAGGGACAGACCTGTTGCAGAAGAGGTTGAGGTGCTGAGCTTTGGCAGATAGGCAGCAAAACAGCCAAAGGCTGTAATTTCTTAAGCTGCTGCAGCAGGAATTCATCTGGCAATGCTCTGTAACCAGGAGGTCCTGATGAATGTGTGGCTATACACCCATGTCCAGCAAGAATCAGGTCAATGGTGATAATTTTCTTCCCCAGCTCTGTAATGTGGATAGGCAGAGAAAAGCTGTCTTTCTCAGTGGATTGATATAATTGACACAAGCAGGCATCAAAAACTCCCAGGAGACTACGAGTATGATTTTCTTTGAATGCAGATAGTTCCAAGCACAACAGCTCTGGCTTTGGTTAGGCTTAGTGCGAATTAATAAGCGAAATACATTATATAATGGATGGAAGAACTTGAACAAAACACTTCACCCAAGAAAGCAGAAGAGATTTTTCAATAGCACACTTTCCAGGTTTTCACCAGGCTTCTGCTGCTTTTTGAATAATGAAGCAGATGAACAAGTGAAATACATGTGCTTAAACCACGATCCTAATTGAAATACATTATGGTCAAACAAGGCATGTTCTACAGAGGCGGAGATCAGCGTGATAAAACCAGGAACAAGATGGAATAGTGCTTCAGAAGTGTTTAAAAGCTCTTCCCATTCCGCAGGAGTGGCTCACATTTGCAAAACATTTATTCAAGTCTCCGTTGAAAATAAATCCTTGAATGTAGCCATGCGACTGAGGGGTTGCAAAGTGGCAGTGGCCTCTTTAATCATTGTCCCATTCAAGCCCTAATCAGGGCAGCATATGCAGGAATGAGTGGTAGGAGCTGAGAATTCACCTCCTCAGCAGGGTGAGATTGTCTGTGTCTCTTCTTTCTAATTAGAAGCTCTATTCAAATGTTAATCAGCAACACCATGATTAAGGAAGATTAAAGAGAACACTTGGCCATCACTTCACTGATGTGGCTAAAGAGGTTTTTTTCTTTCTTGTAACAAATAAGGATGTTCTGCTCCTGGTGGAAGTCAGTGTCGTTTGACTTCACCTTAGCATCGAGGATGCTACCCCTCCTCCAGGATGCTGCGGTGATGGAGGGCAGTTGTTTTGCTGCCAAGACCTTCTGCCTCTTGCCAGCCATCTGAGCCACTGGTCCTTGGTAAAGATGTGTGGGGAGCAATGAGGGACTCACCCACCACAGCCAAGAGGAACTTGGGAAGTACTTGAGACAAAGATGGCCTGAGAGAAGGTCACAGGAGTAAGCTCTCTGCTCCCCTGACATTATCTTTGAGCTCTCTCCTTGGTTATTCCAGTGCTTTGATGGAATAGTGCTTATCCCCTCTTCTCTGCCAATATAGTTCTTTTCCTAAATAGTTCTGCTTGTTTTTTTCTTTAGAGAAAGGAAGAAAAATCACTGTCAGGGTAAGATGAAATCAAATTAATCTGAGACAAATGGGAAAATTCAATGAAGGAATAGTCTTATAACTGATGGAAATGGACATAACTCTGGAACTGGAAGGGACAAAACCACTGGAGATTACATCAGGCGGACTCCAGACCAGACAGAATAAAGATGGACCACAGAACCAGTAGGCACTTTTCCATACAGAATTTCTCTGCTCTCCTCTACTAAAAGGAAAAAGTGCTACATTATTAGAGACCATGTCCTTCTCCAACATCCTTTCCTGAGGTGCCAGCATCACATGCCATGCCTTGCCCAGTGATACCACATAAGTCCCAGTGCCTTAATTAGGAGAAACAAAGCTCTCTTGTGTTTCTTCTGAGAAATAAGCTCAGCTGGCATAAAATGAAACCATTTGTCTAATCGTCTAATATTTGGAAAAGATCCCTTCAAAGACACTGTACTGGAACTGGCTATTCCTCCAAATATATGAAATGATTTAATTAAAGGTGACAATTTAAACAGAGATTTTAGTGGATAGTAACCTCATTGTAATTCTGTATTTTGCCTTTACAAAAAGTTAGCAGCAGGTGAGGCTGCCCTCCCAAATCAAATGTCATAACACAACAGAGATCCTAACACAAAAATATTCCTCTGCATTCTGAGGCCAGGGGAAACTCCCTTCATTTGCATATTTGAAAAAAAAAATTGAAAGCAGTCAGCTCATTTCTGGTGGAGAATTTGGATGCTGCCTCCTGCATCCATGCTTACTCCTCAGCACAGCATTCATTAAACCCTGATGATTCATGACTGGCTTCTCCAGCTGAGACACAGGATGGGATCAGCCCTGAACTGCCCTCACTGTCTGGAGGCATTTAACTCCAGGGGTGACAACACGCAGATTGCTGTGGGTATTTTGAGGCTGGCTCTGCTCTGCAAAGTTAAGTGTTGATTTCAGCTGTGTTTCTGACAATACCGAAGCAAGCAACAGAAATTTAACCCTGCACTAGGTATAATATATGATAGATGATTGTTCGGGGGAAAAAAACTACCAGTGTCTTTAATTTTTCTTGGTATTGTAGAGGAAAGAAAAGTGGCAGCAACAATAGGCTGTGTGCTTGCAGAGTCGTTCCAGGCTGGATTCCTTTTTAAAGTCAGATAGAGGTTAGCTCAGAGTCATCAGGGACTTCTGAAGATTAGGGGTTTTCAAAGCATCCAATTCCCATGTTGAGATGCTGCTTGCAGTCAATATCGAGCCCGAATCTTCAAATATCAGCTGGGCCTTCAGCATACCTTTATGTCACACTAATAGACATCCACATGCCAGACACCACCGCTGAAAGAGTGACTCCTTGCACTGGAATCCTGTCCTATCTAATGGAGACAGCCTGTAATCTTGGGAGGCACATCTATGCCAGATTTGATGTACCCAGCATGGACAACAACAATAGAGGAGGTCCCATGGAATAGACAGCTGTGTAAGCTATACAAACTCAGAGTCTATTGACCCATGGCAACATCCACATCCCTCCACTGTCACAGCTCACTGGTACCTGCACTAGGTAGATTAAGGACAGCTAAATCTGCCTGCCCACATGACAGCACAGCCACACAGAAAAATCTGGGGACAACTGGAATTGTAGCGAAGTGTGCCAGAGGGAAGCTGAGCAGGAAACAATTATTCACCATTCTTGCAGCAGAAAAACAAGGGATCATCTATCTAGTGAAACTCTGAAATTGCAGTGTCAAGCAAATGAGCATTTTGCACACATAGTGAAACTGGAATATACTGCCATAGGATTACATGGGGGCCAAAAATATTCATGGCCAGGAAAACCTGACAAGAGTCATTAAAAAGAAAGACTTAGACATTGCCTGAAGAAGAGCATGCAGTACTACAGCCTAAAGGTGAAAAGACACAGAGAGATGTTTCCTCTCTTCCTATACAAAAAGCTTCTTCTGTTGTTCACTGTTACAAATAGAAACCAGAGCAAAGCTGATGTTTGGTTCAGACAAGTACAGCCTTATTAAAAAAAAAAAATGTCCTGTTCATGAACCTGTCCTTTCTGGGAAGGTCAGGCTTTCCAGATACCATTTTGAAAAATTTTGTAAACTAATCAAATAATCAAATATGCCTTTGACTGATGTTGGGCAAGGAATATCTTCTTGGCTGATTGCAATTAATCCCAAGGGTCCCTCCATAGACTAAAGGATTGCCAGGACTCCTAAAGGTCGTCTCCTACCAGCAGAGCACTCCCAGGATAGATGAGCCCCACGTTAGCAATGCCATCCCTGTCCTGACACGGCCAGGGTAGCATTGGCTGCTTCTCATTGTGCTTCAGGTCCCTGTTCCCATCTCTCAGCTCGAGCCAGCAGACTGAGAGGAGCCTGTCTCAGCTTCACAGCTGCCCAGATCCCTGACATTTTACTGCTGTCACTGTGGCCGTGTCTAGGCAGCATAATTCAGCACTCTGCAGAGCTGTCTGAGCCAGCTCCAGTCAGGCAGCATCTGCACTGTTGGCACCTGAGCTCCATGCACGTGGAGCTCCCTGGCAGTTCCCACCATTATTTCTACCCACAGGGCTACTTTGGTGTCTCTTGCACATTTGCACCATGGAGACACACTGTTGCTTAATTTTGATCTCATGGTGATGAGGTCTAACATCCCCTTTGTTCATCACTGAGATGGCAAAGACTGCAAAGAACAGTGATGATGGGCTGTGCCATCTCTGCACATCGCTCTGCACTCCCCTCCAGCCTTGGGGAGGGGAGGAACAAGACTGGCAGTGTTGACAACAGCTTCAATCGTTGGCACAGCACCATCCAATTCAGGGGCAGAGCTCAGCAGAAACCCTCATGAGCCACCTCCTCAGCAGCCTGCAGGAGCCCTGCCAGGCTGCCTGATGCCACACGGGTCCCAGGTGTCCCAGTGGGCACTTTCTGGCCCCATCAAAAGCCCACCCTTGGGGACACCTTGTCTGCAGCTTAGGTGAGTCATGCCTTGGGGCAGCCTCAGGTCTCAAGGGTGAAACACTCTCACTAATGAGCTGGCTCTTTCTACCTAGACTGAGATCACCTGGTGCCATTTAGCTTGGGACATCCAGTAGCTACCATTGCATTAGCACTTTCCTTAGGAAAGACTGGGAAAAGTTAAATTTCCTGTCTCCACATCTTTTACTTAAAACATGACTTTGCATCAGAGCCTTTCCAGTGCTGGACACTTTCATCTGGCAATAAAATTCTCTTAAAACATTTAAAATAAAAGCATCACAGAGTTACAAAACACTGAGGTTTTGATCTGAAATCATTACTTTCCCACATGCTTAGTAACGTACTCATATTTTTCTTGCCTGCTTCTTTCAGCTAATAGAATCTCCAGAGGAGTTCTTCCAACATCACCTATTTCTTGGCTTGCAAAGAAATAAAAATCCTGATTGATGATCGCAGGCAGACGTGATGAAAGCATTCCAATCAGAGGTACAACGCTGGTGCCTGAGTAATGGGTTTCCCACGCCCACAGGAGGCAGCATGTACCAAGTGATGAGGTTGCTCTTCTAGCAGGCAAAATTCTGCACCATCAGATCTACATAAACAGCCACAAATTCACGTCATGGGGCCAAAGAAAGCAAATAGATAAACTCAAAATACCTCCCTGCACTTGTCTTTCCTCTTGTTAACACCCAGGCGTGAGCAGTAGCCTATTGCAGCAGGTCATTTGTTTTAAGATTGTATTTGGCTTGACAGGGAGTCTAGACAGAAGAGTGCTCAGTTAATCTGTCAAATTCCCATTGCTCTTCCATGCATCGAGCAAATCTTGGACGAGCTGGTGTCTCAAGGGCAAAGCAGGGAGGCTGAGGCAGAGGCTTTACTGCAGAGCAGCCTAGAGGAAAGGCCCTGGCTGACCGTACCAGGAATCCTCTGGAAGCAGGGGAAGAAGGAGATCATTTTCCTCTGGAGCAGAGCTGAGACCTTTCAGGGGGCCATGACCACAAAACCTTTCTCCAAATCATGAGTTAAAGGACTGGTGAAGCTAAAGCTGCTCAGGCCAGTGTGAATGGATAGGTTGCTTTTCAGGGCAGCAAGATCTTGCTTTACACACAGTATAAAGTATATTTCCACATAAGGCACTGGGTCCTACCTGAGCCTGAGTTTGGACCCCAGTGGACCCAAGTTTGGTCCCTTTGCTGCTTGCAAAAATCAGCAGGAACAGGAAACAGCTGCATCTTATTTTTGTATCCTCCATGATGCTGTAATTCTCACTCCCAGGTTGATCTTTGCCACTCTCCTGGTGCATCTTTTTTGGCACCTGTATGTAACTTCTGCCACAAAGTGCTCACCATATGGCTGCTTTCTTGTAGTATCACCCACTGTCATAGTCCCAGACAGGCTCTGACCAGCCAACACAAACCCTTTTGGGGGTCACCAGGGAATCTGGGCCCCCACCCTACATGCACAGTTAAGAAACAGGAAGCCCACCAGATAGAGTGGTCCCACTTTACTGCCAGGCTCCTAAAACTGAATCCATAGTTCTTGCAGCGGCAACAATCAGCCACAAAGCCTTGGAAAGACAGGCAGGCCAGGTTCATTATAGATAAGGAAACTGTGAAAAATGACAGCATGACAGACAACTGCATGAGGGAGAACTCTTTACACAGTTAAGCCTTGACTGACAAAATGCTGCAACTTCCCAGGAAGAGCTGCTCAGTTGGCTCCAGAGCTTCGTCTGCTGGTTTTCCTCACTTGATACCTTCCAGGTGGGATTCTCCAAGGGAAAGGAGACAGGGAGTGGAAGTTATGAGAAATGGGGCTATTTTTGCTCTGGAAGTCCTGGAAGTAAGGATGAACATGCCCATGGTACTGCAAAATCTGGTTAGGGTTTGTATTTCGCTTTGTTGGAAGATGCCAAGTGAACTTTGAGCGAGGTCAGGAACAGGGTGTTCATCTACAAGCACCCACCCCATTTCTTCCCACTATGCATACAAATGCACAAAATGTCCTGAAAATTGCCAAAACCTGCTTCTGAGAGACAGCATTAAGTCCAAACCTCTGAACATTGTACAGGGCACGGTGCACCAGCTTTCTCCAGCTGTTGCAACTAAAGGACAGCCTGCAAAAACTGCTGTGCACTGTCAGGCATAATGCTGGGTGAGAAGCTCACACCTCTTCCCTGCATGATCTTGGTCATCCCTTCACTGTGGGCATCCAGAGCCGGTGTGTCCTGCTGCACCTCTGGGGGAATGTGAGCAAAAGAGATCATGGAGGCAGCTCCAGACAAAGAATTTTGGCCGTATCTCTGAATGCTCCTCTACTGATGAAATATTTATGATGACATGTTGCCTAGCAATGACCAGATTGCCCTGAACAGGCAGGAGATAAAATATACTATGGGATGTGGGAACCAGGGAGAGATTGTGAAGGGGGAAAAAAATATAAAAATAAAACTAACTCCAAATGGCCACCGATTTTGCTGGGCTTAGAACGTTTTACCATGAAAACGTTGATGAAAAAGAGATGAAAAATAGGTTTTGTTCAGTAAAGAAATGGATTGGTCAGACTGATTTCACCAGCTAGGTAGAAGCTTACAGGGATAAAAGCAGGCAGTCAGGAAGCACTTAGCTGTTATATAGCAAAATGGTTTATTTTTGTCACTGCTTGGCGATGTGTGTCCAGACAGCACTGTCCTGTGGTGTTTTCTTTCCTCTCCTTGTCAACGTGCCAAAGCTAATTAAAGTGAGCTGGGTCTATCTGTGAAGTGGGATTTACTGAAACAAACTAATCAGGAAGGCAAAAATAGCATGTATTTTTGTCATTTGGAGGGAATTGGTTGGCTCACAAAGAGGATGGATGGGAGAGTCGAGAGCTACCGGATATCGTCTATTTTACCATCTGATCCTCCTCATTCATCCTGGTGTACATTCAGAGCACCCTCAGGTTGGTTTTTTTTTTTTTTTGTGTTTCACCTCCTAGATTTAACACCATTTCCAAAAAGCTGGAAAGCCAACAGGTGAACGAGCCAGTGTTTCTGAAAAACAAGCACTTAAAAAAGGCTGGTGGTGCCTTTGCTTTTTGGTGGTTCTTGATATAAAGAGGGGAAAAAGGGAAAGAGAGGAATTCTTTTCCTGTGAAAAGAGATCCTCTCGCAACAGCTTTTGTTTGCTGGAGCCCTTGCAGAGGCCAGCTGTTAATAGATGGGCTGCATGAGCCTTCTCATTCAATTTGTCACCAGTCTTGCACAGAATGATTCTGCTGCTTTCGTGAGGGCCGTCAATCCAACCATCTCACATATCTGGAGCAGCCTTGATTGCTTCCTGGCAGTCTTTATTCTTCCTGTGTCCCTGTGGGGAAGGGATGGTTGCTTGCTCCATTTTGCAGTTTCACAGAGAAGTAGTGCTTAAAGCCAGGCAGGAACTTTGCATCATCCAACCTAACACAGATCGGGACATTTAATCATTCACCTCAATTCTTTGTGCATGACTGGTGTCATCCTTCTTCACAGGATCCCATCCCACCACCAAGGCATGGACACTCCCTGAAGAGCTTGTTGCTTTTGGTTAAATCTCCTGGAAAACTGTTTAATTTCAAATCAATCCATATATATTTGAAAAAGCATAAAATACAAAGGGCAGAGATGGACAGTTTTAGGTGGGTGCATGGCAGCGTGCTGGGAAAAGTGTGAGCCCACTGGCAGAATTACCCTTTCAGCAGACAGGCTGTGGTACTCCGAGGAATGGTTTCCAGAGGGGTCAGAAGAGCCAACATGTGACCTTCACTGTAATAATCACTCTGGAAACACCACAAACAAAACCCCCAGTCTATGGGAGGGACTTCTCTGGCCACACCAGGTGAAGTGCTGTTGATGGAACCAGTGTTTTCCTTGCCCAGAATTTGGCATACTTGTGGGCTTCGGTTCCAGCAGGCTCCTTCAAGCATTTTGTCAACAGTTTGAATTTCTGCACCGCTCTGGCTTCGTGGAAGCTTTTTCAGCTTTGTCATTTTGACATTTCTCCTTTGCTGGGTTTGCCAGGCAGAGGTGACAAGACATGCTGTAGTCAAGCTCCGAGCACTGTGTCTGCACAAAGCAACCCCAGGCACCTGCCTAGGCTGCAGCAATGTTTGCCAAACTTGCAGTTTTTGTCCTCAGCTTTTATGCAAAGCAAATGTTTAGCTGGGGCTTTGGGGATGTTCATTCCACTGCTTGCACTTTGGGGAAAAAAATCCCTTTCTCCAAGGTGGGTGGTCATTACAAAGGCATTGGGGTGTTTGTGCCATCCTCTCGCAGCAGTTTTGGGGACAAGGTTACCCCATTCCCTCCCAGCTCTCACTTAGAGTCAGCGTGCGGGAACTAATTGCTGCCACCTTTAACAAATGAACCAAGGGCTGTTTAACCTTTGATGTCTGAGTGGGTCTGGGAAATAAATTGAACAATCTTAAACACAATAGATTATATGGTCAAAAAGAAGCAGAATGTGATGGCAGGTCCATTGAGCTGCTGAAATGGAGGGGTGAGGGGCCAGAACGTGACCCTCTCCTCCACCCAGATAAAAGGCTGTCCATCAGAACAGGAGTTCAGGGGTGGGGTGATCAGAGATGGCACATCTGTGTCAGGAGCCAGGCTCATCAATTACCATTGATGGGCTGTCACCAGCAAGATATTGCCCTTGACACAGAATCAGATAATGCTGAGTCAAACCCACGTCCTTCAGGAGGCTTCAAAGGCCCCTTCACTTCCTGCCCGATGCTATCGCTGTTATGAGCATCTGGAAGTGTGAGATGCAGTGAGGAAGCATCAGCTCCCCTGGGTTCAGTGGCTGGCTAGGCCACTGATTTGCTGGATGCCCTTGGAAAAGCCAATTAAGTTTTGTTGCCTTGGATTTCTCAGTTGTACAATCCAGAGCTGTTCTCGGGCGTAATTAACTCATGATCTGACCGCAGTTTAGGGCATGTGGTTTGTAAGAGGAAGGCATGATGTTTAAAAAAATTCAGGAATTGAAAGTATTAATAGATTTTTAGGGCCTGAAGCAATGGCTGTGCTAATTTATTTATACAGCATTTGTTAACCAGACCGCAGAACCTCTTGCAGCAGTATCTACACTGCAGGCATGCCTGTGAGTCCTGCCTGTGCAGAGATGCCAAGTCCTAACTTAGAGATCTCAAGTGGCAGAGACTTCATCACATCTGTAGGTCTGCTGTTGAAAGGCTTATTTACCTGCCCCTCTAACACACACCACATTGCCAGTCTGAGCATATCCAGGATCAGCTCCCACTGTGATGGGATTAAAGAGCCGTAAATGTGAGCAATCTCTAACCCAAGTGGAAGGCTGCAGACGGTGACTGAGTGAGCTCTTTGCATTCTGGTGGATAAACTGAATAGATTAGGGTTTAAGCCACTCACAATAAAAAGGTTTTCAAGGTCTTAAATCATTCTGGGAATGCTTTCCAATTTTTCCAGCATCTTTCTTTGCATTTTAGATGCCCAAACTGAAGAAAGAACCAAACTCATCTCGCTGACATTTCATTTAGATGTAACATCTCTGCACTACTTTTAATCTCTTTTCTTGTTCATTCATGGCTCATATTTGTCCCTTTAGCTACAGCTTTCTGATGAGTGCTCGTGTTTGAATGGTTTTCTATTGCGATGACCTATTTCTATTCCAACAGAGTTTTTGAACACTCTCAGAATCTGTTTTACAACCTGAGCAATGTTTAGACATAAGGATAGGATGAATAACTTGATATTTTGATCTAAAGTAATGAAACAAGTGCCCCAAAGTCAGTCTGGGTTGGAGAGATGGAGTCAAATTCACAGCTAGAGTTGTTCAACCAAGACTTGAAAGGATACCCTGGATGGAGACTGGAATTAAATTTCAAGGTGGGGCTTGCTGTTGGAGCACATCAAATCTGGCTTTAAGCTTATGAAATGTGTTTTTTTCTTTTTCCTTCACTGTGGCTTTGAGCAAGAACCAGTTCAGGGAATTACAGGGGAAATGCTGCAGACATTAATTATAAACTTTTATAGCTGAAATGGGAATGTAAGGAGGATCCCTGACCTGAGACAGTAAACCAAAATACAGGCAGGAGCAAATGAGTTTGGGATACCCATAGAGGAGAGAAGTTGGAAAGGGAGAACTGAGTTTCACTGGTGTACATGCTCCATTTGTTCTTACCTGGCCCTTTATTTAAATACAAAGTTTTTTCAAGTTGCTGTGGGACCACAAATGACCTCCAGTACATCCAATAAAGACCAACTTTAAGTGCATGGCTGTGGGCCCACAACATAAGAAATTACCAAAAATCTTTGAGTCATCAGGCTTTAGAAATAAATTAGAAATAAAATATGTCCATTAAAATTTAATTCAAAAACCCCAGCTGCTTCAAAATGGTAAAGAAATTACGGCTCCAAGGAGCATCCCTCAACAAAGTTGTTGTCCTTGGAGGAAGACAGAAATCAGGAGAAGGAATCCAAGAAAAATGCAGGACAGTGGAAGAACAGATTGAGGAATGGAACGGTCTCTGCAAAAAATTCTGGGGAGATAAAAGGGTATTGACGGGTAGAAAAAGACGGTTTCACTCCATAGAATGTAAATGGTAAGAAACTAAAATGCCAGGACTTGCTTTTAAAAAATTAAAAAAAAAAAAAAAAAAAAAAAAAAAAGAGATAATGAGAGAGTGGTAGAGGTGCTTGCAGAGAAACCTGGAGCTGAAAAGTGCTTGCTTGCATGAATGGCTAATGCCAATTAATAAAACCAAGTTACGAATTCCATTTTCTTGTCAAGTGGATGGACCATGCTAAGTAAGATGGACAGTGAGGAAAGAGAGTGGGCACAAAAAAAAGAGCATACACTGAGTGTGAGGTATCAGAAGGATAGACTAGAGGCTACACTAAAGAACAACAGATTTGAGTGTTTGCTTCTGAGATGAATAAATGGGAAACTGGGGGAATGGAGAAATAGTGATGAGAATTGTCCAAATGAAATGATGGCTGAAAATCAGGAACTGTGAAACCAGTGGAAAGGAAAGCTGAAGGCAAGAGGGACAAAATCCTGTTCAACAACAGGAAAAGAAAGATAGAGCGCTGGCAGAGGTGGAAGGGAGAATTGTTGGCAAGGGTGAAAGGGAAGTTCCTCTTCAAAACTTTGAACTCAAAAATCATGATCAAAGACATAATGAAATGTTTCCACTTCTGAGAAAGTCTCTGAGGAGCTTCATACAGAGTTTCAGCTGCTGTGTTCAGATAGACAAACAGAATCTGGGAGGTTTTGTATTGTATATTTGTATCAGCTGTGATGGAGCTGGACAGAGCAGGAGGCAGTGCCATGATTTACTATGTCATCCACAAATAGTAACAAATTATGGCTCTGTGGTTATTGGGGTGTATAGTGGAATGTGTTTTACTCCTGACAATAAATGTAGTGTTTGCCTTGAGATGTCAATCAATAAACTATCTGCCTTAATTGCTATCGATGTATTCATTCACTATAACACTGGACGATGAAAACCAACACTCCTGCGTGGTCACAGCCCCTACAGCAGCAGCAGCAGAGCTCTTGCCAAATCCATTTTGCACAGCAAGACTCAGGATTTCAGATGGGGACAAACCTCTGTGAAACTCTGGTGACTCCAGCTCTCTCCTGGGACATCAAAGGGTCACCCTCCATCACTTCTGATTGCTGCAGACAAGGGACTCATGTTCAATTTTGCCCCTTGCATCATCTACTGCTGAATGGGAAGAGAAAACCTCTCTCTCCTCTCTTTCTGCCTCAGTTCAGCAGTGGAGAACAAAGGTTTCCCCCAGTGAAAGTGCAAGCGCGGTTACCCCGTGGGTTCCGAGGCATGTGCACAGCCTGCAGAGATGCTCGGCAGTGCAGTGATTGGTTTTGCTTAATAGTGGTGACAAAAGCTCCTTATCCTGCCAAAGCAGCATTAAAACCTGCCCTGCACACAGGGACAGTGCTGGGGGGCTCACGATCTCTCCCAAAAAGACACTTTCACTGTGCTGTGCCGTCTGTACCAGGCAGGAGGGTTTCATGCTTCTTTTGGCTCAGTGGGATGCTGCCAGGGTAACAATATGTCCTCTCTTTTACCTGGGAGGAGACAAAACACTCGAGTCAAAAGATTAACTCTGCCACGGCTCTGAAGCTGCTCCAGAGGGGCAGAAGGGATGCAGCAGTGCATCCAGCCTGAGAGCACAGGCTCAGGATGGGGTGAGGGCTGGTTGCTCCACTCATGGTTTGATTTCTTTGAAGTTAAAGAATGATGACTGAAAAGCAGGAACTGTGAAATCAGTAGAAAGGTAACAGAGACTAAATCCTGTGCAACAACAGTGAAAGAAAAGGGGACTGATGGCATGGGGGAAAGGGGGAATGGTTTACAAGGGTTTTAGTTAAAAAAAATCAAACAAACAAAAAATCAAAAAAGCCCATTTTTTGACTATTGCCATACTTTAAACAGTGCTCAGGATAACAGGCAGTCCCAGAACTTATAGCATGATACAGAAAGAGGAACCTCTTTTCCTGCCTTGCTGTTGCCCTCAGTTATGGCTTTGTGCTTTGTTTTGGGGATGCCTTTCCCAGACAGGAATGTATGTGCTGGCAATTAGAGTTAGCGCAGGCAATTACACTTCTGGGGTTTCTCTCTCGTCTCACCTCATCTGAGCAAGTCAATTAATCTCCCTGCATATCTCAGTTTCTCTGCCTGTAAAACAGATAATCATGTGGGCACCACCCAGTGTGGCTTAATCGAAGTGCTGGCATCTCCCTGGCTGAGAGGGCTGCAGAGGTACCATGGATTCCTTATCTGAAGCCAAGTAAAACGCTGCTGTCTGACTGGTCATTATACCTGCCAAACTACCAGAAGCCTCTGCCCACCCCCAGGATTTGCTGGGTCACCTCCCAGGACCTCCTGCCTGCTGTGGCTCTGAGCCATGGGAGACCCTGCTAAAAATAGCAGTGCTGGCACTTCTGCTCTGGATGCTGCAGTTCATCTAATTCTCTTTTTTAAAGAGCTGATTTTACTGACATTCCTTCTGGAAAAAGAATGAGGAAAGGAGAGAAAGAAATCGTTCAATTAGAGATGAAAATAATGGTCCCATTAGGCGGTCACTGCTGGATCAGGCAGGAGAAAGGTGAACTGCAAACTTCTCGTGTTGTGAGTGAGGGTGTGTGGTGTGAGGAGTTCCCTTGAAAATAGTGTCAGTGTGATGTGAGAGGAGCAAGGCTACAAAGGGAAGCAGCCCCAGAGGGATGATGGAGCTTGCCCAGGGTTATGCACCACAGGTAGGAACAACATCCATCTCTCCTGGGAGGACAGACCATCGCCAATCAAAAAACCTCTCCATATCTCTCCCATCCACACTGTTATCCCTAACAGCACCACAGCAAAGCAACCCAATTAGGCTCCAGGATGAAAATCTACCAATTAAACAACTTTTCTACAGAGCAAACTGCTGCACACATGCCATAGCTCTACAGGAGGAGACATCCATTAGTGCTAAATGTGCTGGTGGCCCTGGGAATGGAGACATTGGTCTGTTTGGAGTAGGATGCACAAGCCTAATCCAATTTCAGTTACACTACCAAACAGATAGTGGCTGTTAATTACTTTAGTCACTAATTCTCTGTATCACAGTATAACCCCTGACCCAGAGGGGAAAATTTTGTATCCCTTTATCATATCCCTTGTATCAACTAATGACTCCAAATATAAACATGTTTAAATTACTAGTAATTTCTATGTGCTTTGTGACACCTCTCCAGCACGTGGTCTTTAAATGCTCCCTATTTTTATGCAGAAAATGTATTGTGTTAAAGCTGGGAAAGCTTTTTTATTGGGTATTTTTGGTATGCAATGAGTGCTTTTTTGGCATTAGTCCATCTTATGCCCACTTGGATTTTAAGGAGAGATTAAGTGGCTTTGACATGAGTGGAGGAGGGTGAGCAAATGGAATAAAGTATAATTGGAGGAGATGAACTTTTCAAGACTCAAAAGTGGATGTAAGAAGAACCACTCTAGACGTCTGGAGAATCTCCACATTCCCCAACAACAAACTACACCAAAAAAGAGCCTGTAGGTCTGCAGCTAGTGCTGGGCACACAAGCAAGACGTGGAGCTGAGGCAGGTTGGAGCCCCTCTCTGGAAAATCCTTTATGCTCTCAGCAAACACCTCCTCCCACACAATACATCAGCCATCCTCCCAAGATCTCAATGTTTCATTGGAAATCTATAGATTTGTCTATGGAAATCAATTTTTTCCCATAATTTGTGGTTTAGGGGTGGGAAACATTGGTTTACTATAAAATAATAATAAAAAACCCTCCAAAATCCCCACCTCTTCTCATTTTCTCATCCAGTTCCTGTTAGTCTGTGCCCATCCATCTTAAAGCACAGTAGGAAGAGTTCTTTAGGTGGAGTTTGTTTTTTTTATAATGCAACCCTAAAACAACATTTGGAAATCAGGCGCTGACGTGCCTGAATGGGTGCACTGAGCCTTCAGAACAATTTTTGAAACAGGCAGGCAGGTGAGAGGGAGAAATCACAGGAGGATTCAAATGTCTCATAAAACGCAAGAACCAACCTGAGAGCTCACATGGTGCTGAAACAGATGGCTTTCTGAGAGGTAATCTGTTTTCTCAATTTGGTGCTGTGGAAGGCACATAAACATTTCCTAAGGAGAAGATGACTCCTTGTCTTTTGATAAAAGGCACCTGCCCTCCATGCAGCCACTACCTGAACAAGGACAAAGAGAGAAAACAGAAAGAAAAAATTATATAAAAATCATGTTGCATTTTTCAAGTCTTTGTTGGAAAAAGCATGTAGAGAGGGTGAGTATTCCTAATTATTATCTGAGAAGCATTCACAGACAGTAGCTTTGGGGAAGCCTGTGGCAGGTTAAGAGAGCACATCAGCAAGCGCACACAAATGAGAAGGTACCTGCTCAAAGAAAAACAATGCATAAAACATCCTACTTATGCAAATGTATGATGATGACATTACCAGGCACTGATTAGAAAATAAATCTGATTTGCTTGGGGCCCTTTTTATCAACAATTCACGGGATTTTTTTAAGGTACCTGGTGGCTGTAACCTTGGCTCATTCCTCTGTATTTGACTGTTCCTGGAGGTGAGGTTTAGTCCTTTGGAAATCAGCAGAGGAGGTAAGGCTCCTGCTCCCAGGGTGTCCTGCAAGTGAAGCTCCAGGATGACTGATGAACAGGCCAGGGTGGTTTTTGTGCTTTCAGGGGAAATGGCTTTTTATGCATCCTGCAATCCCTGTGTAACTGCTCCTAAGGATGCTCACGTGTACATCAATTCCTCTCCAGCCTCCCCCCGTGCATCTAGTCATGCAGCAGAGGGATAAATACAGAAATAACTTATAGAGTAGGCTGGTTAGAAGTTAACTTCTTGCTGTGTTTACAAAGGTTTATAACTTTCCCATTTTCACGGCAGGGGCAGAGACAGAGGCACGAGGAAATGGCAGGAACGCTCCATCCATATTGGCTGCTGTGGTCCCAGAGACCAAAGAGCAGCACAGTCTCCTTTGATGGCATTCATTGCTAGGAAGATTTTTCTGATAAACACTGGCCATTAACACATTCTGCAAGTGCCTTTTCTAAGCCCTTCTCATCTTGGCATCAATGACCTGCAGAGACTGGTTCCTAGCTCCACAAATTGGCACCGGATCACATTAACAGATGGCCTTGAGTACACTTGTGCCAGGACTCATTATGCACCTCTTTTTTTTCTTTTTTTTAAGAGCTGTGTGTGGACTCTGTCCAACTATGTGGCAACATCTCTCACATCTGGGATCATGATGATAGCTCCTTTCTTGTATAACAAAGGTGTGTCTCATCTGTGATGTGCTTCACAGTCCTCACTCACACTTGAAGGGAGAGACGCATCTGCCTGGTTGGAGTAAACAGCTGTGCATTCCTTTTGGACAGCCTGGAGTGAGCTGCTGGCAGCCCACACAAAATGAAGCTACTGGGATCCATCCAGTCCTCAGTGCACTCCCAGCCCCAGCAGACTTTCCCAGCCGAAGACAACCCCAAATGCTCCCTCAGCTGATATTCCTGTGGCAGCCACAGCACAGGGAAAACGGGGCATGAAGTAGGAATTTCCTGGCAAACAGCAGCAGGTGGCCAACAAAGCCCAAGGAAAGGACAAATGAAGCCTGGAGTCTCCTTCTCTGATGATATTCAGAAGGTGTATGGATACAATCCTGAGTAAGGTGCTCTCAGGGATCCTGCTTGAGCAGGCAGGTTGGACCAGATGACTTCCAGGTCCCTTCCAACCTTACTCATCATGTGAATTTGTGATTTTACAGCTCAGGGCTCATTGCTGGGGCTGCCTGCATTGCAGAGCTGGGCAGAAAACTTCTTAGAGGTGGCAGCTAAAGGACACAGGCACCACAGGCACTCCTGATCCAACAGACACTAGTTTCAAAGCTTTTACTTTAATTTGCATAACTTCAGCTCTGTGTTATTTACCTGGTGGAGAAAGACTCATCCCTTTGTCTTCCTGAAGATCATCATGACTCTGCTGCCTCCCCTTTGTGTCAACCTCAATTTTTTTTTTTCTTGGGAGAAATATGTCGTGCACTGATCTGTCAGTCACTTCTTCAGGGATATGGAATCTATAAAAAAGAAAAGCCTGGTTTTAAATGACATGTCACACTAAACTGCCTCATTACCTCCAAAGTGAGATGAAATACATTCTCTGTACATATTATTTTTCCCCCTATTTCTCAGTATTATTCTTCATTCATGGGAATGGTGTTTAGCCTGCAAGATTATAGACTGGCCATAACCAAAGAAAAACAGAGAAAGATTTACTCCAATCATGTCAAAGGGACCTCAGTGAGTATTAACTGATAAAGCATACACAGGTCTCAGCACACCCTCACAGCCCGCCTGTGAATTTATCCAGCTTGATAAATGGGAGCAGTTTACAGAGCAGGCAGAAATTGATACAGGAGAGGTTTCTATCTGGAATGCTCTGTATAAATTACTGGATGCTTATCTGTGAGTAATTCCCTTGCATATGCTAACTGTCCATACACTTACAGCCTATGGCAAAGACATTAGATAACCTTCGATTCACAACTGCCGGGGGCAATCTTCAAGCTAAATAAATAGTTCATCTTTTTCAGACCCAAATGATATATCTGTTTGCAAGCATCACAAGTACTGGTCTAGAAATGGATACTTCAGACATAATTTTTCAGCTGTCCTTCCCTTTTTTTTTTGTGCCTGCAATTTGTGTCTGCACTTTAAGTAATTTAGCAGCCTGCTACTCCTGCCTTACCTATTTTATCCATCAGATTTCTAATGTCCCCATCCAGGTGTCTGTCAGGTAGATGGGCAGTTAAAAATATGACTTTTTATCCATCTCTTTCTTGCCATACATACTCTATTGAGGCCACAAACTACCGCAAGTACCTTCCTTTATTTGCCTGTTTGGCAATTTTGCCCACAGCTCTTCCTAGATACAGACCTATGTGCTCAGGTGAAAAGGAAATATTTTTCTACTGGGCTTTGCAGTCTTGAGATCAGAATTCATCTGAGCAAAAAAGTGAGGCCAGGATGCACAGAAAATCAAGCAGTCAGTACATAAAGACAAGAGCATTTTCAGCACTCAGACAGGTGAGTGACAAATATCATCCTTTTCTGATATAACTCCCCCACCCCACTTTAATACAGACATTGCATAGTGTTTGTTTGACATCAGCTGAATTTATAGCTCTATTTTCTAGAAATAAAATCACTATCTCTCCCTGAAAGTCAAAGCAGATTCTTTTTCCCCCAAAGGAATTGCACTGGCACACTCAGCCCATCTTGCAGCCCAGTGCCAAGGAAGTGTAGATGAACCAGGAGGAGGAAGTTCATCACACAAAGAGGAAACTTCAGGCTGCTGAAAGGCTCCAGGCAACCTACAGCAGCAGATCTAAACCAGATAGTTCGAAGGTGCTACTTCTCCAGCCATCAAGAGCCAAGCCAGGGATGCCCATCCCATCGTAACCCAGCTCCTGAGCCACAGAAAGTTTCTGCCTCACTGTGAGGGTGATCTGGAGCTGTGATGAGCATGTGGCCAAAAGGCATGGTGTGCTGGGAGGTCAGTCACACATGGAACTGCTGGCCCTGCCTGGAGGGACACAGCCCTCCATGGAGGACAAGAACCAGGCTCAGGGGGTCCCAGCTGCTGCCTTTGGTTTAAATCTGCTGCTACACTTCAGCCAAAACCTGCACCTTCAGGCTGACCTGCAAGCTGAACAAGAGGATCTGCACCAGCCTCCCCACCCCAGCCATGAAATAAACTGGGAATTATTAAAACCTCAAGACACTCTTCACCCAGCAACATTCTTTGCTCTAACTTGTGCTGCCCAACAAGTTGTGCTGGTAAGTGCAGCTTCCCTTGGCAGTTATCAGTGAAGCTGGCTCTGTGTGTGTGCTGGGCTTATATTTCTCAGCTCTGGAAGAGGTGCTGATCCCATGCCTTGTTCTTGGCATTGCCAGGGTCCCTGGCAGAAAGCTCTGCACAGATCCTGCCACAGGGAATACTTAATCAAGTGCTGACAGACCTCAGTGGTATTTTTTCTTCCCACATGACGGTCAGACATGTAATTTTTGCTTCTGAAAGAGGTTGCCTGCAATCCTGCATGGCACAACTGCATCACACAGGTCCCAGGAGTGGCAGAGGGTCTGGTGCTCAGCCTGTATCCTTGGGGAAGGGAGCAGTGCTTCCCAACAGGCCTCCAGGATCTCATGCAGATGCAGAGGCAGAGCTTGTCTTTTGACAAGCTTCTTCCACCTTCAGGTTTAACAGCTAGTGACAGCCCATCTCTCCTGGTCAGAGCCTCTGTGAATGCTGTAAGCTGTGGTGCCATCTCAGGCTTGGCTGCCCTCTGTCTCAGAGCCAAAATTAACCCATCCTTTTCCCAATTTGCTGTGTGAAAGCAGCACTCAGCAGCTGTCCAGGGCTGAAAGGCAAGGTAAGTACCTGGAATCCATACCCCCAGCCAAGGGGATCCCACCCCCAGAATGGAGGTGAAATAATTCTCTCATTTTCAATAGCATCCCTGATGTTTTGCATGCTTTTTTTGGCTGCCACTGTACATTGAGCTAATGATACTGGAGAACTGTCAGAATTGAATCCAGCTATGCCCAGTCCAAGCTCAGCATGTGCAGTGATGGCCCAGATTGTTTCTCCCTACATTCATTATGGTCAGTTACACCAATGCTCAGATTTACCTATCCACACATTTCTGAAATCCTGCTGAGGTTCCCCACTAGTGTGGTGGCATTTGACTGCCCAGAAGACCTGAGCTCTTCCCCCTCACTCCAGCTGTGTTGTGAGCAAAAGCACAGCTGGAGGGATGCCCATTTGGAATGGGTACTGGAGGAGCTCAGCTCTCTTTGGGCCTCTTGCCCACCAATTCTTGCTCCTAAGAACCTGAAGGCAGATTTTGCACCACGAGTACTTTTTTTTTTCATAAAAAGCTGATATAATCGATTATTAAAGGTCAGTGAGAGGAAGAAATATCTTTGCATTTGTCTCTTTAGCTGAAATCTGGGAGCTACTGCCCATCTGCCAGGGTAGTGCTGGAGAAAAGCCCAAAGTCCAAACTCAGCAGCAAGCTACAGCTCCTCTAGATCTGGCCAGAGCAAATAACATCTCTTGCCACTGCTACATGCCTGTGATTTGGGTCAAATAAACCCTCTGTTGCATCCTTGCAACAATTTTCACAAATTTCTGTAGACCCAGGATCCAATGAATGTTTTGTGCAGAAGGGAACTGGGCACGAGTTCCTTTCTCTGTCTCAGCAGAAACCTGTATGTTTCCATCTCATAGGAGAGAAAATCTGAATGCTATTTTTTCCTCCTCACGGCTTGTTGCAACAAGGACTCTCCCTACTACCTTTCCCAGAGGGGAGAAGAGTTGCCTTAGTTTCTAAATTTAGATTTAATGAGTGCAAAATGAATAAGGCAGCAGGGGAACCTAATCTGGTTAGCAGAGCAGCAGCAGAAAGCACAAGATGTTTGCGTACAGTGTTGGGTTTTGATTTCCTGTGCTGAGTCCACAGGAGCACTGGTTTTGTGGATAAACAGTTAGGTACAAATTTGGCAGGTAGTCCTTACCACTGGTGATGAGAGCAGAGCTGCATTTGGCCCTGGGCAAACACACTTTCCTGCTGATCTTGTTGCTTGGATGATGTTTATGAAGGCAGAAATAGCAGAGGCTGGAATATATAAAATTCTGTGTAAAATCACCCCCTTGCCACAGCTTGCAGAAGTACTTGGCTCCTAACAGGCACCCTCTGGCTGTCCCTGCCATCATCCTGCTCTTTGGCCTGGGGTGCTTTTCTCCTCCAGCCCTGGAGCACTACAGAGCTCTGATCATTCATTAATTTAAAGCAAAATTATTTGCTGCATTCATTCGACTCCATGATCCCAAAACAACTCTATCAACACACCTTAATTTTGCTCTAGACCTGATTCTCCAAGTCCCTACTGAAACCGTTTGGTCCTGACTTGCATTACCCTTATTATTCTCCCCACCTTTCCAAACCCAGAAGGAGAGTGCTGCTGAGCTCAGTTGTGCTGTGTGTCAGTACCAATCTGAAAAATATATAAAGGAATAGGATGCCCCTGAATTCTGCACCCAGGCTTTAGGATTTACAGAAAATATTTCCTCCAAGAACTCAAACCTTACAACCCCAAACTCCTTGGGTCATTTTTGGGAAGTAGTTCCATGGGCCAAAAAAAAAAAAAATTGGCACCCTTATAACCAAAGTATATTCACTGCCCAAAAGTACAAAGAAGGACATGTACACAGAGATAAAATATTCAGGTTCCACTGCAGGGCATTTAAAGCCAGAATTAGCACCTGGCACTTGTCAGAAAGAGCAGAGGATGGCTCATGATGTTAAACGATCAAGGCACTTGCTTTGGTCTTATGTGAAAGCTGAAACTATCTTCAGAAACCGTAAATTCTGCTAATCCTGTGCTGATGCTGCCACTTTCTGCAGTGTCCTGGGGCTTCCTTGGAGGCCTGTGGACCAGAGACACAAAAAGGATGCACAGATTGAATTTCAAAAGCATCTCTGCTCCCACAACTTCTAGTGAAGTCATCTGAGGAGGCTGCAATGCTCCAATCCTTTCCTAATTAGACCAGCAGCCTCATCACCTCCTGAGAGGGCTTGGTATATCCTCTGGCTTTTAAAAGAATTTTGTATCAAAAGCAGAGATCTGACACATTGGAGCCTCCTCGAATACAAAAAGAAATGTAAAGACAATAAAAATCTTCCCCCATCACATTGAGTAATGACAACTGGAGAAATAACACTTGTTTGTAAATAACCCATGAACCTTTTCATCCAAAGGGATCTTAGTAGCAAATTAATCAATGCTTTTTTCAAGACATAGAGGACATTAATAACATGCTTGGTCAGTTTTCTCACTTGAATTTTTAACTTTTTCAAGGCTGTGATCACACATTCCCAGAAGAAGAAATAGACAATGTTATCTTTAATTTCTCACTAATTTACAATGGGCTTATTTTCAGGGCATGGAACAGATATAATTTATTTTTATACACACTTTATTTCAGGGGATGAATGCAAACAGTAAGCACCATCAATTATTCAATCAAGTACGGAGGCAGCAAATCAGCTGGGTATGAGCAAACTGCTCATATGAGCACCAGGGTCAATTATCCCTCTATATAAGACATTTCAGCAGTATATAAATTAATACAAAAGGATGGATTTATGTTTCAGAGCTCTCACATTGCCTGGTGTCACACAGATAGTGCATATTTGTCATTGTTGGGATGAGGGTTCATTTGTACCAGTGGGTGTAAAGATGACCCTGGATCTGTGTGTTGTAGAATTTGCAGGGTGAGCTGACAGGACAAGGAAAGAGTACCTGGGAAAGAAGAAGTTGTTATTGCTCCCATTTTGTGGGTGAAGAGCGAAGGTCTAAGGACACAAGGCCAAGTGGAAGCGTGTAAAGGACTGAGAGGTGACTCCTGTGCTCTGGTTAGGAGGTGCATGTCTTCTCAAGGAGCTCTACACCTCAGAAATTCAGTGAGCATCTGGGAAACTGCACCTTTGTCCTCTCCATCTCCAACAAAATGAACAGGATTAGAGATGTTCAGAGATAACAGGTGGCCCATAGGTCACCAGGGAGCCAAACCCTCACATCCATAAACCCCATGGGTGAGATCTGCACAAGCCAAAATGAGCAAACAACGATGAAGTGTTTGTGAACATTTATAGAAATGATGCTTGAGTGTTTTCCTTGGGGATATTCCTGCCCTTTGCCATGAATCTTCATATAAATGGTATTTTTCTGTGGAAGACCAATTGTACAAAGGAAAATGCTCAGAAACATGCATTTGAGCAAGGCTTCACTACAAAGGGGCCCATACAGCCACAAAGAAATCTTTGTGGTGTATAGAAGTTTCAGTCCCTCAGAGACCGAATTGAAGAAATACGATCTAGGTAATACATTTTGCAAACCAGAAAATAACAACAAAAGGCTGGCAAACAGCCAGATGCCATTGAAATGAACTCGAGGCCTGAGATACATCACAGACTCTGTTTGAATAAGGAACATTGTCATAGAAAACAAGCCTGTTCATTCATGAATAATACAGGGCCAAGGAACAGGTCTGAATTTGTCATGTAAATTATTTACTGTAACTATGAAATGGCCACCTGTCTGGACTTGAGGCAGCATTTGAACCACAGCCCATTAAATAAAAAAAGGAAAAGACAAAGTTGATTAAGCTGTAGAGGAACTTCATTGCTACTGTGGAGTAGCTCACTCCTGCCCCTACGCACAGAGGTGTGACTGGGGGGTGGGACCTCCACTGGGCTGAGCCCTCCCCTTTATTAAACCGGGGAGCTCTTCAGAGGGGCTTTTCACTTTGTGCTGGTGAACTCAGTGATGAGTTTGTCCATGGAGCTCAAGTTTGGGCCAGGCCACCAAAGGGACCCCAAGGTATCCTAGACCCCTGAACCCCGCAGCAGGATGGTGCCAGGAGGCAGTGGCATGACCCACCTTCAGAGAGGAGTCTGGTTGAGGCTTACTGAGATTGTAACACTTAATATAGACCAGTTATGAACTCAGGGCAGAGATGTCTTGATTTGCAGAGGCACATCCTCTATGGGATGGAGACCCATCTGCCAAAACCAGTCTGACCCAATGCTGATGAGACAGCAGGTCTTAAAAACACAGCACCTTCATGCCCAGCAATGGCAATTGTTAAAGGCAGAATAAAATCTGCACTGTAAGAATTCTGAAAGACATTTCCAAGGGATCTGGATACACCCTTCCATGCCTCCCCCAGCCTGTTCCCACCATCTCACCTCAGCCAGCTCCTCCAGATTGATCAACCTGAGGTGGAAGTCAGCTGAGATACTCAGGATTTCAGTGTGGTCTTTTGTTTCTTGGTTTCTTTTAATTTTTTTTTTTTTAACCTGTGCTCTATAAAGTGCTTCCAAAAAAATCCCAGCAGATCAATAATGAACAAGAGTTACTTCAGAACATCACTCGGCATACTTGTTTAAATAACCTCTTTTACTCCTCAATTGCCTTGTTTTTCTCAGTGTTGTCATAGAGAGGAAGATATCGATGAGTTAGTGGTGTGTGAGGGAGCATGGATGAGAGCAAAGTCATTTACCCTGTTCTCAAAAGCATTTATTTTTGACCTATTTATCTAGTGTGTGTGTGTGTGTGTAGCTACAGTGTCCCTCTGCTCCCTCATGTCAGTTTGGTCATTGGGAAGAGCATCCTGCAGTAGAGGCAGTGTACAGACATGGTTAATGCAGCACTGCCTGGGACTAGAGGAGTGTCTGTCATGTTTAATACATCCTGAGAAAGCAGACACCTTGCAGCAGGCAAGTCAATAGGTTGTTTAGTTATACAGAGCTTCTAGAAGGCAAAACCTCATTTTCACCTCTCTAAAGAAAGGAAAGGTCTTGGGTATGAGTGCATTAGATCTTAAGAATGTCCCATCAAAACACAGACTGCTGTAGAGGTTGTTACCTTTTAAGAGAAATATCTTACTGAAATCAGCAAGGTCTCTGCTCTCTCATACGAGAAAGCAGATGAATGAAAGCAGGCAGTAGGTTCTGAGACTGCTTTCCCCAGAAATAACCCAAAACTTTTCTTCCTGGTGCACTGCAGCCTTGTTTGCACTTAACTAGAAAACTGGAAAAGAACTAAAAGTGAATGATGCCAGGCCAGGCTGTCTCTGAGTTTCAACCATCAAAAGGCTTCTTCAGCAGCAGCAGCATTATGAAAAGTCCAAGCCACGATGTCTGATGTGGATCAGGAACTACCTACAAACTCCAGCCCTTCTGGAAGCCACACTCACTCTTGAGGACTTTCCCCTGGGTATTTTTTCCTGCCCTTCCTGAAACACACAGTTCTGTTTCCAGCCCACACAACACATTTGTCCTCTTCAGGTTTCACAGTTCATCTGTTCACACTGGAAGGCAGCACTGCCAGTAAAAGAATTGTGACTGTAGCAGTATATTAACTAAACATCCTAATTAACTGATTCACCCTTTTATTGTTTCACATCTCCACTATCACTGGGCCTGCTGTGCTCTAACAATGCTTTAAAATTCTAACTTGTTTTGTCTCTCCTGGCTTTTAAATACCCTTGCATTCCCATTTGCACTTTGGTATAGGAATACACATGCAAAAACAAATAAACATGCATCTTGCAGACCCCTTCACCTTTTTCTGACCACAGTCCCCAAAAGGTGGCAGCCCTACTTGTTCCTAAAGCTTTAATCCAAGCTATGACCATGTATAAATGCAGCTACAGTAATACCAATAGCTAACACCAGTAATGGCAATAAGTGAGCAGGGAAAGGAGGGAGGGAAAAGGGAACCAGCTCAAATAATATTTTCTGAAAGATGATCCTAAATGTTATTAACCTTATTCTCCTCTGCTATCAAAATTATACCAAGGGATCTCCAGTTCAATGAGATTCAGACCATGAAAGACCAACAAAACCCTTTCTGTTAACAAGCCCATAAACTAATGGCACTTGAAAAACTCAGCACACCAGGCTTTATGACCCGCAGTGAAACAGATTAGAAGCAATACAAGGGCAAAGAGAGTCCCCTAAAACCTCGTCTTCAGCCACAAAGAGCATTCCTGTGCTGAGAAGGTTTTGCTTTGCAGCTCAGCACCCTCTTCTGCATCTCCAGGGGCATTTGTGGTTCAGAAGCATATTTCCACAACATTGGAAAAAAATAAAATAAATCAAACAGATTTTTGTCATTTCAACAAAGGCTGCATTATATTCTGGCTCCATCCAGAAATCTAGATGTTTCTCAAGCTCTCTGCTCCTTTCCAGAGGCATTTGGAAGTTGTGTGGGTGTCAGCACTGGAGGAGCACAGATTTCAGTGGGGAATTAGTACATGTCCTGAATGAAGAAGGTGTGCTTTGTATATACCCAAGGCTTGCAGGAAAAGGTCTCCAGGATTTCAGGTAAAAGCATTCCTAATTAATCTAAGGGGAAGGGTAGCATTCAGCATCCTCTAAGGGCTGCCACAAAAACATAATCGTATCAATCATTCATATCATTGGCTCAGCAGTCCCTTTCTTCCTGCATGTGAAGGGAGGAGAGATAAGTTTAATTCCAGAAACCATCTCTAGGACAGAAAAGCAAAATGAGGCTCCACTCCATCCCGAGCATTTCCTAGCCTCCTGGATTTCTGTTTGCTGAATTTCTGTACTCAACTCCTGGCAGCAGCCTGAGGACCCCTGTTCACTTTGCACAGGCCACCCTGCAGCCTTTTGGGGCACAATCACTCCTCACTGTCATCCTGAGTCCACCTGAGAACAAGATAAAAATTTCCATCCCCTTTGCTCTCCCACCTCTCAGCAGAAATTTTCCTAACGTGCTGTATAATGAGATCATTTTTATTCTTTCTGGCCATCTCCTAAAGGTGCAAATGGGGCCTCTGCTGAGCATAAGCTTCCCAGGCTCAAAGCTTTTAATGAAAACCTCAAATTCCTTTATTTAAGGCCAGCGAGGTGACTAATGGACTAAACAGCCTGAGAGATGGAGGAATGGCTGTGCAGAAAAGCCCTGTGGCAGGCAGCAAGGTCCATGTGCTGGGCTAATGCTCATGACAGCCAGCCAGCCCCATGGACCTCAGGCAGGGAGCAAACTCCCCCAAGCTGCACTTTGTTCTCCTCAAGCAGCTCTTTCATACCTATAAGGCCAGTAAAAACACCTTTCCAGAGCTGCCCTTCAGCCTTATGGATTTTCACTCCTAAAATAAGGAATCTCCTACTGAGAACTCTGCATTCTGAAAAATACAGGCTGGAGCTCTGTAGCCTGGGCTCAAAGGCAGTGGGACACGAGCAAGCTCAGTCCCTGAACAGGGTGCTCCCAGTTTGAGGCTGAGCCCACCTTGAGCATCACAATGGCAGCATCTTCTCATCCCCTGCTGAGAGGGCCAGGGAGGGAAGATGCAAATTTGCAAAAGAGCAGACACAAAGCCAATTTTAAAACCAATGTTGGCCTCCAGCTAACAGGAAAAATTGCACCATTAGCTTTGATTTTTAAATACATTAGTTATTCTCTCAAAGGCTGGATCAATAGAAAAAGGAAACTGAGCAATGGATAAACCTTTAACTGCTCAGAAGTAGGATTCACCCTCCCACTGCCTGGCAAGAGCATGGTCTTCTCTGTGCTCTTGCATTTCCTCACAGCAGCTACGTGTGCTCCCGTGTCCTGGGTGACCTGCATCAGTCAGGCAAAGTATTTTTCTGGTGGGGTCTGGAATGGCAAGAGGCATCTGAGAAAAGTTCCAGAAGGTTTATGTGCATTTGTGCTTCAAAATAGAACAAAACATTGAATTTCAGAATTTCCATAGACGTGTAATGTTAAGCAGAAAATATTGCTTGAAGGCAATCAAAACACTTCATTTTGATAAAAGCCCAAATACTCTAATTCATTTTATATGCTGAGAGAACTCAAGCTACAGTTTCCCAAAGACAACTCTAAATGCTCCAATTTCAACAAGATACTGCGAGCTCATCAGCTTTTGTTTGAATGAAATAGCACTGAAATGGAGATATTCCCACAAAAAGTCATAATTTGGAGGAAATCACAATTTTTCCCTCACAAGGAGTATTGGCTGTATTTAGCAGTTTGGTTTTGCATTTTGCCTGCATAGCTCAAAGGCATTTGTGTGGAAGGACATGTATTTGTCACAGGAGTGACAGGAGAGCAGAAATGAGGAATAAACACCTAACTTTGCCCTGCCATGAACGACCTCTGTTGTTCAATGCTCTGTTGCTCTTCTCTGGCTGCCTAAACAAGTCTCTTCAGAGAAGGTTTGTGGTAAAATCCACAATTTTAATGATGTGTTTTATCCTTCCAACGTTCTATGATCCTCACTGCACACACAACCCAGGGCACACGCTGGCTGTGAGCACAGGAAAAACTGAAACAGGTTCCCCCAAGCCCTAACACCTCCTGCATGCCATTCAGCCAGCTCAGGGGCACACAGGTCATCTAAAGCTTCAGGAGCTGAGCAAACTGGGTGCAGAGCTAAGACCTTCTGCTGAGCACACTGCCTGGAACACCACCACTTCTTCTGCTTGGAGCTCCCCAGACTTCTTCACCAGTTGCTGCCTTAGACCTGGCTCAGGATCAGGCTGGCCTTGGGAAGGCTTCCAGCATCACACCCTCCCTGGGATGGGCACCATAATGTCAAGACTTACCCAAGGTCCTGGGATAGCAAGGAAGAGAAGGATCAGAGAAGGCTGAAGGAAGCAGGTAAAGTGATGCTGTTAGTATGACCCATCTGTGAGTCTTTTCTAATTAAAGCAGGGCTCACAGCACAGCCACACACAGCCCTGTTGCTAATTAGGGAGGGCTGAGTACTGACACATTAACCTCCCAGTCTCAAAACATTAACTTTACCAGGTGTAATATCTTCTAGGTGACATAAAGGTTAATAATCTGCATCCACAACAGAATTCAGCTCGGTAAATACCCAATTAACCAGGATCTGCCAGAGGTAGCAGCAAAAATGTAAAGTCTAGGATGACTGAAGGGAAGTCCTGAAATGCTGAGGGGTGTATGGTGTGCTCACCACTGTGGGGGACAGTGGGGACCTGCCAGGAATGGTGCCTTCAATGGGAGCTTGCACAGACTTCAACACCACCAGTAGCTGCATTGAGGGAAAGCAAGAAAGTGAAATAAATAAAAGATTCTTCACTGTCAACATTTAACAAAACACTTTTTTCCCAGCCTTCCTCCCTCACCCCTCCTGAACTGTTCTCCAAAGCTCCTGTTGTTAGAAAGTGAATTCAAAGCAACAGTGGTTGGATTCAGCTTGTGTGCAATAAAATGCCTTTTTTTTTTCTTCCAACTTTTAATCTTAGTTTTGCTCATTGCCTTCCAGAAGTGGGAAATGGGAACAGGGAAGGATAAAAAATGGAACAAACAAGGAATAACTGAATATTCAACTCAGTTGGAATGCAATTGCCTCATTTAGCATAATTTTGTAGAAGCTCAGGAGAAAACTACACTTTTCACAGAACAGATTTGAAACATGTAAAAATAATGGGTCAAGAGAGTGCTTACTTTTATTCTGACCAGTACAGCAGCTGGAACAAATGGAGGTGTGTGCCATTGAATCCTCAGGAATGCGACACCCTCTGGGCCTGATCCCACCGCACCAGGAGCGTTGATGGAGGTGGAGAGGCCTCTGCAGCTGCAGGGGCTCAGGGTGCATGGCAGGGCTCTGCCACTTCACTGAGCTGTTGCTATTTCAGCTAAAAGCTCTTTTTTTTTCCCTCCACAGCTGAACTGACACAAAGAGTGTGAGACACATTCATCACCACGACACATCCAGAGTTTTCCTGCTCAAATAATTTTCCCTCTGAGCTCCTCCTCATTTTAGTGTCCTCCAGGTGTTCAGGTTTCTCCATTTTGCAAGAATCTAGGATGCCCTTGTTCTCTCTTTCTCCATTAATTAAACTTCATCTTGCTCTTTCCCAAAACCTGCTTTATGTTCTGTGTCACAACCAGTTCTTCCTTGGGACCTCCCCTCTGAAGGCACTGCACATGCAAGGAGCACATTCACCCCCACTGTCACTTCTAGCAAACCTTCAACATCAGCATCAGAACCTTCAACCTGAACTTTCAACCCTGCTTTTACTGAGACTGAAAACTTTCTGGGACAGTCACAGCACCAGCTCAGCCAGCCAGCCTGGGAGAACCCAAGAGATCATCCAGTGAGACAGGAGAAGAATGAAAATAGTGTTTTTAATATAATTTACAGCAAACTTACAGTATGTATTTCACATCACATATTTCTAAACTGCTCATCTGGAAAATATAAGCTGCAAAAATACAGAACACAGTACTCAAAATATATCGAGCATGTGGCTTCTCTTTTTTCTTTTTCCTTTTTTTTTTTTTTAAAGTCAATTGTACAGTGAAACATTTCTTTTTCCAAACCAGGTTTTGGTTTATTTTGGAAGTGCTGCTAAACATCTGCAAAATTACCAGCAAACCAGCACAGTTCAAAGACCTTTCTGAGGACCACTCTCCCTCGGGCACTGCAGGAAAAGAGTAACCCCACATCCCGAGGCGGGGCAGTGACATGTGGGCTCATCCAGGCCCCACACACTGCTACAGACTTTCTGTGGAGATGTTCTGTGCAGGAAGAACCTTCTCCACAACCCACAAATGCTGCCCTGCCCAGGTGAGTGTGAAGGACAGCAATGGTATGAGGGACAAACACCACGGACTGGTCTGGTAGAGAGGCAGATAAATCCTCCTCCCGTGCTGTGCACGCTGCTCAGAGCTCTGCAGGTGAGTCTTGAGTGACAGGTGTGACAGACTGCATGGGGTGGTCTTGTTCTCCAACAAGACAATCAGTGTGGAAGCACCCTCCAAGCACTGATGGAAGAATACATCCACACACCAGCTGCAAACACTTGTCAGAGAAGTCCTGAGCTTCTGAAGCCCAGAGAAACTCCCACCAACAACCCAGTTAAGAGACGCATCAGGATTTGGAGGACACATGGCAGACCTGCCTTGTGAAAATGTGTTATTTCCTTTATTTACACCAAGGAGAAAGAGAAGGATGGATTAGGGAGTGGGTTAAGGAACAAAGTCAGTTCCTAATATTCTTATTAGACAAAAACCCAAGTCCTCAATTTCTGCTAGAGACACAGAGGAGCCAGCTGGTTAAGAACAGAACTTCTTTCCCAATCTGCTTTGAATTTTAAACTCTCAAGTATGCTCATTTGTAGCTGCCTCTAAGGGCTGTCAGGGGTGGGGGATAACCAGGTTACACAGGCAGGGCACAGGCTGCTGCTCAACCTCTGCAGCAGGAAAACAAGCAAAGAGAAATCAGCCAAAATGAAACTTTGCTGTTCTCCACCACGGATGCAGCATGGCCAAGGACTGGCTGGGCAGCAGCCACTTCTGCTCACAAATGACATCAAAAGCTGCTCTCCTCCTGCCTGTGTAAGCTGCCCCCACTCCCTCCCCTCTGATTTCAGGTGGTGCTCGGGTCCCACCTGCACATGGCAAAAGGAATTTTAAAATAGCCTTACTGCAAACATTCCCCATCTCATGCCATTTATGCACTGCTAGCTCACATGACTCCAAACATCCCCGTGCCTGGAATGTGATATAAGTACATACAGCAGGGAAAAAAAACATTTCTGCAGACTGCATTTGACTTGTATCAAAATCCTAATGAACACCACATTTATTGTACTTTATTTACATGGTAGTCACGTATAATATAATACAATACAGCGTTCCATTTGCAGTGGTAGGCACTATGGGTTTTAAAAGGTCACAGCTCTTCCCCTGCTCCACCCGCACTCCTCCTCCCTACAGATGTGGTACCAAAGTGAACCAAGAGCTCCCTGTTGTGCGGTCCCAATGCTGCCCCAGCTTTCCCCTGAACCTGCTCTGGGACAGCTCCTTCCCAAAAGCAGGGGAGGGAAGCTGCTTTCCTGTGCTAACATGGAGACTCCCAAACTTTGGTGGTCACAGACCACTGGCAGCCCTTAGCACTCGTCAGGGGCAGTCATGAGCAGCCTCCTCACCACGCTTTGCACTGAAAACACCGTGAAGGCAACATGGGGCTGTAGCCAAGTCACAGATCCCGAGCACAGGGAATAGGCCACCCGTGGTCACAGAGCACCGTTTGGTCCCGCTGCGTGTAAGACTTCAGGAAAATGGCTGTGAGTCTCCACAAGAGATCATCACCCTCCTCTGATCAGGCAGGAAGCACCACGGGTGATGAACAGGGGTCATTTCTTCCTTTCAAGTTCACAGTTAGAGTTGTGAGGCACCAAAAGCATAGCACTGTTTGCACTGAGGGGCAAATGCACTGGTATTTGTGCGATGCCATACTGCAAAAGAAAAGGGTCTCGAGGGCTGAGATACACGTGGCAGGGAAAGATGCCTTTTGCTGTCCTACCAATGGGCAATTCAGTGGGGAAGCACTAAGATATGTTAGGCTCTATGAAAACTCTCTTGACTCCCGAGAGGTTTCTGCTTCCGATCCCAGAGCTGTGCAAACATTGCAATAAAATTTACACCACCTGCTTCACCTCAACACCAATTTGGTTTTGTCTGGGTTCATACCCTTCTGGTGTTTGCTCTCAGTAATTACTCAAATGAGTGTGATAACTGGTAGGGACACTGGGAGAAGCTGAGAATTTCAAGCATCTTTGAGAGAATATTCCTGGAAAGTGGACTGTGAGTTGGAAGCCAGCACTTTGGCTGTCCTGGAGCACTGTGTGTCCAGTGGCGCTCAGCCCACTGGCACTGAGCAAGGATCCTCTTACTCAATCCCTAATCACATCCTTTTGAACTAAGTCTTTTTACTGATGAGAAAATTCCAGCCTAGGGAACTCAGGGAGCAGAAATATCCCCTGTGAGTTCTATGCACAGCCAGAATAAACCCATGTGTATGAATTACAAGGAAGCTTTTCCAACCCCCCTAGACCACAGATGATATGCAGAAATGACCTTACAAATACACTGGAGGCATTTTCTTGGTTTTCTCAGCCATTTCCAAGGAAGAAATAAAAGGGAAAATTCATTTATGAAGTTGCTATAAATTATTTGCTGAGTTGGAGCTGACAAGTTTCTTATTGCTTTCTGCCATATGCAGACACCAACTTTGTGTAGAACAAATCCAGCACTACAAAATGTTCAGGGTATGACAAATCTTTTCCTTCCTAGGGTTGGACAACCTGCTCTGCCACACTTCATTTGAATAAAGTGGGGGAAACATCACAAACTCTTCCTATCCCGAAGACCCCATCCCTGGGGTCACTCCATTCATCAAACAAATACAGATTGAAGCAAAGCTTTGACAAACAAAACAACATAATCACTACAAACATCCTAAAGTTCTACTCTTGAATTCTGCTGAATTCCCTGTGTCCTTTTGGAACCAAGAAATGTTAATAGCTCAGCAGCTGTGGCAAGACTGAAGCTGAAAGAAAAGCAGTCCATGTTCCCACTCTGCCACAGGAAAAAACAGTTTTGCTTCTGGGCAGGCAGAGCTTCCTTCTGCTGCCCTGTCAGGGAACAGACAATGGCCAAAGATTTTACTTGGCATCACTAGTTAATAAAGAAGTACCTCATGTCTAAGAACTGCTGAAAGGCCATTTTTCAGTGAAACAATTGTATTAAGACTCAGATTGGCTAGAAATGTCAATGGAATGATAGAAAACATCATTTGCAGCCTAGAAGTAATAGATTTAGGGTATATAAGCAGAACAAACCATAACATTTTGAACATATGTAAAATTAAGTGAGACCTACTGGCATCCCAGGCAAATTCAAATGCCATTCAGGAACTCTGAATACCTTGTATTGACCTGGTATAGCCAACTTGTGCTTTGCCATTCAGGAAGGAAGAACTGCGGCTGGAGAGAGGAAGCTGATGGTCAGTTTGGAAGAAACACCCACGAGCCATGGGCCTGGTGGAGGTAGGGCTATCCAGGAGCACAGAAGGGTGGATTATCCTTTCAGGGACACCAAGTGGCTCATTTGCAATGTCCTTTCCTCTTTGGATTAATTTCAACCATCAGACAACTGTGGCTGAACCTGGCTCACACCAAAGGTTCCCATCTTAATAAGCCATGTTCCCACCAATTGTGTCTTGGCTGCCTGTTTCCTGGAGGCACTGCCAACAAAACAGGTGAGTCCCAGAAGCAGTGTGGAATGTTGGGATAGGAGAACCCAGATTTAGGTAAGAAAAGCCAGAACTCCTAATGCAAACAGGAGCAGGTCAGTATTATTGCTTATACATAGGTGTGCTCTGCTCTATGCATAGGAAGGCTATGAGCTTTTCACATGTTAATCAGATCTAGAGGGAGAAGAACAAAAAACCTGCTTCTGTCTGCAAACACAGTTCACGTGAAATTAGGGGGATAGATGAGCATGGCTGTGTTTAAAGGCAAAGCAGGAATAAGTCTGGAAACCCTTGTGAATAAAGGAACAAAGCTGTTATCACATCAGTCCAGTGAAGCACTTGCATGTGTCTTTTATACTGACAATTTCCCACATCACCTGCCAAGAATAAAGCAAACATCACAACAAGAACATCCAAGTCTGAAGAAAATACCAAGCCCAACACACCCAGCTGTGACAAACATTCACAACAGCCATGGCTGACTCGGGGGCTAAAGCTTCACAGTGCTGGTAGGCTTCAGGTTGTCTTGGGTTGGCTGTGGAGTGAAACTGCTGGTTGGAAGATGGAGCTGCCTTTCTGTGGCCCAGGACCTCATTTACTGAGAAAAAAATGTATCTGTCTGAGACACAAAGGTGAACCCTAAGCACATTGCCTCCACTGCAATGTGATGAACATAAAACTCTGATGGGGATAGAAGGGGATCCAAATCTCATTCATTCCCTTAATTTTTTTTCTTTTCAAGGAAAAAGAAGTCAATGCATGTCAGCCATTTGGAAATATTCCAATCACTTTCCAAATGTCTGCAGCCCATCAGTTCAATTTGGAAGCATTTTGAAGCACAGCTAACCCAGATAATGGAAGCATCTTTCCCTTCTCACCTTCCGAGCAAGGTGAGACACAACCAAGATTAACAGTAGCAGCACCGAGGAGTTCAGTGCATCTCACAGGGGAATGGCAGTGGGAGGTCCCTGTTAGCTGAATTCCCAAGAATGGAAGGTTTGTGATATTCAAGTGATAATTCAAGTGATGGACTTTTCAGTCCCACTCTACATCCAAGATGTTCTGGGCAAAGTCAGAAAAATGGATCATTTCTATGTGTATAAAAAGAAGTTTCTGGAAATGCATCACCTTGTTAACAAGGATGCAAAGAAACAGATTCCAGTGACATGTGCACCAATTTTAGATGGGAAGCCCCTTTTGATTACACTGAGGCTATGCCAAGGTGGGATCTGTGCAAGGGAAAGGAAACCCCAACCTGAAGTCATGCAAGGCAACTGGTCAATCTCAGAGAGACTACTGAATCTCAAGTAGTTTATTTTTCCAAACATTCCATTCCTTATCAGCCAGCCACACAGGGAACACAGTGCTTGGAAATGCCAAAGTGACATTTCTGCTGAGACTGAGGCCTCAACAAACCCCTGAATTTCAATGCCCTTGAATATGGAGAAACCATTTTCACCATTGGATCTGGACTGCACAGCTCAGGCCATGCCCCTGTTTCTGTTCCTGGGAATGGGCATTTTTCTAACTCCATCCTTGTTTTTAAGTTTCCTGCATGATTAAGGCAGTTGCGGGATGGAGGCGAAGTGCTGACAGGTGAAGGCCCATAAAGCAATTTGGGAAGCGGGAGGATGTCTGACACTCTTTATTTGCTATTCTGTAGCAAGAACTGGGTTGCAGGAAAAGAAAAGGCTTGTGGTTCAGAAAAAAAACAAAATGCCTGCTGGTGTGGATGAAGGTTTTGGTCTGTGTATTTTCTTTTAAGTGAAGTTCTGTTCTTAAATCTGTACCAAAGCACTGACAGCAAAGCCCTTCATGATGCAGGCATCAGATCTAACTTTGGAAAAAGAAAACAGTGGGATGGGGAGAAAGCTTTTCAAAAGTATCACTATCAAAAGAAATAAAACAACAATCATGCAGGAGTTTCAAGTTACAGCTTAAAAATAATGTCAGTAACCCCATTCAACTGCATCTCCCGTACATACTAAGATAAGAGATCAAATGAAAAAAAAATAAACAAAAATAAAAATGAAAATGTTATGTGCCCTGGAATCCTGTTTCTATAACTTGGGTCAAGGGGGACTTTGACTGTACCAACAAACCACAGCTCATGAACACTGTGAATTTGTTTTACATCATGTCAGCACGCTATTCTCCTTCACCTTGGACTTTCAGAGGGGAAAGTCATGAAATTGTGAAAGGGGTTATGAAATTTCAAGCAATCAGGCTTTTAGAAAGGTTCTATTCTGTGACATTTGCGTTTGAGTCTGAATGTGTGTATATAGTATAAAATTATGAGCTAACATTTGAAAAGACAGCAGTCTAAGTAATAAATCTCCAGAATGAAGAGAACTGTACAGAATGATTTCAAAGGCTTATACTTGACAATTATAGATATTTTATGAGACAGTTATGCACCCTCTGCCTTTTTTAAATTCATTGTTTTATGGATGCAGTATCTCTATTTTAGCAGACAGGATACACTAAACCAATGTAATGGTCTAAAAAGCATCATTTACCACCCAACATAACAATGGCACTGCATAGCTTATTAACATTTTCTTTTTTCTTAAACTCCTTCATCAATTGAGTGATTCTTAACATGGCTGAAACCCAAGAACCAAATATCTGCAGTTACAATATTTGTTGAACATTTGGCACAGTGGAGTTTATTGGATACACCCTTTTTTTTCTGCCCTTATTGTTGCTGAACATATAATTCTGTGCATAAATTACAAACAAACATGTAAAGTCAGTCAAGTGGAAGCAGTTTGATACCCCACACCCATGTTGCAAAGCCTGGATAAGAGCAAAGTCTGCTAAAAAGGTGTTGAACATGAGTGGCAAGTTATTAACCCTCAGTAATTGTGCCAGCTCTGGGGTGTCCACTGCCAGCAATGGACAAGGACTCGGGGAAGATCAGCCCCTCCGCCAGCTGTATGGAAGTGACATCCAGCATTTGACTCAACATGCCAGAGTACTTCTCTAAATATCCTCAAGTTCACAATAGCTTCAAAATTCAAACAAAAAAGGAACTTTTTATTATAATGCTAACCCTTAAAACCTTCCTGACATTTAGTCCATTGGAAACGAGTCTGGTTCCTGGGGAAAAATTCATCAAACACCACCGATTTGTACTGCTTCCCAGCACGAATGTTTTGGAAAACAAAAATATGCATGCAAAATAAGCCTAACCCCCATGCTTCCTGCAATCAGATGAATGTTTCCCCATGATTTTTTCAGGCTTAGGTAAGACTGCACTGCAAGAGTCAAGCCAAATGTGCTCCTGTATGGATGCTTCTCGGGGAGCTGAATGGAAGTCTGAGTTGCTCAATGCTGGCCAGCCTCTGCTCCCATAACCCAGCCTTCCAGAGGAACATTATTCCCACATCTAAGGGCAAAACGTAGCGTCCAGGAGGGGAGATTATTCCATCTTCCTCACATGGCTCCCACTGAAATCAGTGGAATTTCTCAGGTGAAAAATAAAATAGCAGTGGTGAGGGTTGAAGGATTAAGGTCAGTATTCCTCTCATCTTGCACACACACACACACACACACGCACACTTACTTTGAAGAAAACATCCACCACACAATTTCTAGATTGCAAATTATATATATATATAGCTTTAAAAACTGGAGAGAACATAAACAGCCTCTCCACATATATATATATTCACTGAGTCACATAGAATATGAAAAAACTATATTATGTAAATCATCATATTATCTATAATTCTCCAACTGACAATTGTTTTTATAGAGACACAGTGCATTCATTCTCTTTTTTAAAAACATATTATGTGTCTTCATTGGCTTGGTAGCATATTAGAATGAAGGCGTATGGATAAAAAATGCAGAGGATTAAACAAACCCCTTGAGTCACGTTACGTTTGGGTGAATTAAACAGGATCCTTCCCCAAACTAGCATAAATAAATCCTCCTTATGGAAAAGTGTCAGCGATTTAAGGGTTAACATAGGTTTGAAAATAATTTTTAAAAACATCTCATTAGAGGACTACACAGATTAAGTATTTGGAACTCATCCCCCTTTAAAAATGACAGCACGTTTGGCAAGTGTGAGCAAATGTCTTGAACTCTACTGGGTTTGAGATGTGAGCGCAGCTATTCACAGGCAGCCACAAAGCTGCAATCTGCGAATAAGCCTGGGCTGGAAGGACTTGGATACCCCTGACAGCATTGCTCGCCACCGGGAAGGGTTCCAGCAGCTTTCAAGGTATTTATCGTGGACTCGTGGCTGGTGACAGAGTGTGACCGGTGGAAGGACTCCAGCACCGCTCCCTCTTTAACATGGCAGACGCAGCAGGTTGGAGCAGCACCCAGCCTGGCCAGCCCTGCATGGCTCCACACACCCCTGGGACCCTGTTTCAACTGGAAAAAAAAATCTATTGCTGTTATCACCTTGCTGTTATCACCTTGCTGTTACCACCTTGCTGTTACCACCTCGCTTGCTCTACGCCTCGTGCCCAAGCCCGTGCGGAGCTCTCTGATGAAGCTCTGCAGATGCCCTCCTTGGAAGCTCGTACTGTCATCAAAGGGGCTGGTACCCAGCCACAAGGGCTCCCCACTTTCTCCATCATCCCGCAGGATGTCACAAGAGATCCCATTAAAAGATGCTGTTCTCGAGAATCCTGGCTGGGTCTGACTTTGAGAAAAAGACAAAAGTTTCCTGTGTTGCCATTGTTGTTTTGCAGTTGTGTTTCTTCATTCGTGCTCTCTCCTTGTTTTTATTAAAAAGGACCCTTGTATTATTAATATAGTTCACCCCTCCACAGTCACTATAAAACAGACTCCATATTTTCACACCACTCGTGATCTTCAAGGTTATAGATAAATTTTGTCCTATGTGGTTGATTTTGGGGCACTGAGTCCCGCCCCAGATTGTCTAGGGTGAGAGTAGAGGCAAAAAACTCACTAGTGCTGATACCACCTTCGTGGTTCTTGATGTATCTTTTATAGTTTTTCCTCAAGCACTGCCAGGTGGTTGTGTACAAGATGAATGCAAAGGACTTGAGGGCTATAGCAATGCTGACATACAGGTATCTATAGACCACGTTGTCGTACAGCGCGCAGGCTCCTTGCTCGCCACAGAACGTGCTCCAGAACAGACACGTGGAGTCAATTCCAGCCCCAAAGATCAGCGGAGGTGGGATAAAACCTGTCAAAATAAGAGAGACAAATCATGCTTTTATGATCCCTGTGATAAAGGGAGAGGATGTGACTGCAGTGAACAGAAAGAGGGTACTTTATCAAGGTTAATAGTCCCAGCTGCAGCCTGTGATTCTAATTTTTAAAGTTTTAAATCAACCTAAACGAAGCTGTGACTGAGCTTTTAGCTTGGACTTAACATCTATGGAAGACATTCTTGCTGATATCAACATGCAGCAAGGATTTTATTCAAGTTTGAGTGGCTTTTATTAAGCTTCTTGTTTGCCTAATGAGAGTGAGTGGAGGGGTAAATGAAAGAGGAGGAGGACAGCCTTGCAGCTCGCTCTCTGTTTAAACACTGGCAATTCTGCACTTTAGGGTGTCCACCTGAAGGATGCCATAGCACTCCAGTTCAGCACCTGAAATCAGCTGTGGCACTGAGATACAGTTTTGGACTGTACCCTGACACAGAGAATGGTTTTCTCTGGGCCTAAGGAAAAGAAACAATAGCCTCTAATAGATGTCAAAGATGCCATCTGAAAAGAAGGGAAAATTTCAGAGTGCCATTAAACGAAATATCACAGCAGGATTCTCCCACAGCCACTGCAGCTAACTACCAATGAGTGTTTCTCAGTCATAGTTTGCAGCAGAGCTGCAATCTTAAACCAAAGTAATCACTCCAATCTCATTTAACTAATAAAGGCAATGTTTTTCTTCTCTACTTTTCCCCATCCTACAGGGACACTGCAGCAACCCCCCATTTCCCATTACCCTGATGGTGATTAGGACGTCCATGTCCAGCTCTGAGCTCCCCAGCCGGCACATGTGCACTGAGCGTGCAGCACTGGGAAGAAAATGTGAACATTCCACATAATGTAACCATTTCTCTACCTTCTGCTGTATTTATAGGCAGAGGCTGGAAGCAGATAAAACCTGAAAAAACCCTGATAGATAAAGTCACTGCTGTGGGTTAGGACAGCGAGCAAGGGAGAGCACAGTATCTACTGAAATCCAACAGCAGAAAGGCACAACACACCCCTGACAGTATCACTGCATCCGTAGGTGCTGTGATGCCTGAGACTCTATAAATACATGTGAAAGCAGACACAAGGACTGCAGTTTTTAGACAGGCAAGTGTTTAATCTTGGATCCAGTTCCATCATTAACCTGGATTTCCAGGCTTAAAAAAGATACCTTCCTTCAGCTTGTCACGAGCAAAGTAGTGACATTCATGACATGTATCCTAAGACTACAAATAAATTGGTTGTCTTCACTGTTCCCTGTGGTAACTGAGATCTCTATTTTATTTTGTTGATGACTAGAGCTCTGCAGGTTTTGTTTGATCTTCCTTTTATGTTGATAAATGCAGGAATTAAGAAAGGATATATGGGCTTTTGGTACTAATTTTAACCAGTCATTTATAGCACATATGTAGTAAATAAAACCAGATGATAAAAAAGCAATACAATGTTTGTTAGAAATACTAGCTCTAGTCATCATATCTAAAAATCTATCTATGTTTTAGAAAAAAATATCAGCACCAGCTCTTTGTTCGTCATTTCAATGACTGGAAATTCCAGGCTGGGCTGGTTCTGCTTCTAAGTTAAAAGATGCTTTTTTTGATGAAATCTGTGAACAACCACACACTCAACCTGGATTTTAAAGATTCAGCTGGGTTCCTGCCACAAACAAGCAAGAGGCTGTGCTGCTGACTGCAGTTTGTGTCCCAGTGCTGCTGGATGACACCTCAGTGCATAACATCCAGATGTGGCAGTGACTGAGGAGCCATGTGTTTTCTGGAATAAGAGAAAACCACATTTGGATCATAATTTTGAGGTGTGAGCCCCTACTTGTTAACATGTTGAGAGATGTTGACACAAAGCTTTGGAGATGTACAGGCTGAACTTCAAAGAGAGCTGCCATCCCCACCTGCTGGCTTCAGCTGGCCTGCCTGGTGTCCACAATAATCTGGCCTGGAAATTGCTACTCATAAGGCTTGAGGAAGGACCTGTTTCCCTTGAACTCCAAACTACTCCATGTGAATGCAGGCATGGATGGGGATGTGAAAGACTTTTAGCAACCAGTGAGTGTTTCAGGTTGTTTTTAGCAGAGGAGAGGACAAGAGATTCACAAAGAGTGACTTGGTGCCTAGAACTTGAGACAAGGCTGCTGAGACTTTGCACTGCACACCAAAAAGTCCTCCTGAGAGAGAAACACTGGGGTTTTGCCATGTTGGAATAAGAGGCAAACAACATGGGCTTGTAGGAAAAATCAAAGGAAAAGCCCTGGTAAGCAGAGGCTTTTCTAGGATGCATGGTGAACACCACCCTGAAAAGATGCATCCAGCATCTTACTAGTCTGAAACTCTGCCATTCCAGACAATTCCATTCCATTCCACTGGAGCTGTGGCTCCAATAGCATTGCTTTAGTCTCTTCTCTGAGAAACTGCAGTAATGCTTTTATATGAAGACACTGTTATGCTGCCCTCTCATAGCACAATTCCTATGAAATAAGATAATACATCCAGGAGGACACTGGGAAAATTCAGTCATGTTTCATGTTATTACAGTGAATATTAAAGAGAGTCAATCATGTTCTACCTCTTACTGCAAAGTATTGCAAAAATTTCTGCTATATATATGTATATATATTTCATTGCAGAAACTGTAGGGCTGCATAAAAAAGCTGCTTCTGTCTTACTGAAATCTATTAGCTGCGATTGCACCTTCGGGTCTCATACTTCTTGCACTTAATTCTCTCCTTTGGTTCCAGAAGCAGCTATTACCACTGTCTTCTTAAGTCAAAGCTTAAAGGTGAACTGAACAGCCTTTAAAATAAATCAGTAAAGCTATTCTCAAACCTCAGGTTGATAAAGGCACAATTTGGATACCTTTGCTCATATGGAAAAGTACCTTTCTCTTCATTTTCTGTGTGTTCCAGCTACATTGCTGATATGCTTCACGATGCATTGTCTTTTTTTCATGGGAATCCCTTAGTGACAGAGCAACATATAAAGATTTGAGTTTAAATTCTTACTATGGCTTCTTTACAGGAAAGAAAAAAAGAAATCTGTTCAACTTAAGCATACAGGTCTGAGCCTGGTTTTCGAGGAATTCAGGATGCTGCTATCTCAGGAGGCTTCTCTCTTTTGAAAGGAAAAAAGAAGAGAGAAAAATCTCTCCCCTTAAGTACTTTTCATTTGGAAACAACAGCCCACAGCCATGCCCCTTGCACACTTGCCTGCTGACACTCCACATTCAGCCATCCAGGGCTGAAGACATCCCCAAACCCACAAGCAGCACCAGCAGCTAAAGAAAACGCTGTGTTTGCAAGGCTTGAACCAGAGCTGACCCAAGTAATCCCAGAAACTTCTCTTTGAGTTATGTGAGTTCTGGGTAAGTTAACTTGATAGAGCTTTTTGTATGACTGCAGCTACTTCACCAGAAACAGTGGACATCTAACTGGCTTTACTGTAAACTGGCCTGGGAGCACCATTTCCCTTTCAGCTAATGGGGAATAAAGTGTTGAAAAATAAGTAAAAAACATGAGGTCACTCATTCAAAGCAATGTATGTAACTGCTGGCTTTTCAGTCCTGTACTTCCCAGTGTCTTGCTACAGCCTAAGAAATGGCACTTTACTCTCCAGCTCATTCCTTTGAGACTGAGGGAGCCATGCAAGGAAGGTGCTCCCCATGCCTTGCTAAAAATAAGTACATTCCACATGCAGAAACACTGGGCATGAGATGGTCCCACACAAAGCTGGAACAGAGGATTTTGCCCTTAATCATTGAGATTAATGAGATGAAACAGAAGAGCTTTAAAATAAGAGCCACCTCTTCCAAAGGGGGAAAAAAACTCCATCCAGAAACAAGCAGCAGGTGAACAACAGCCTGGTGTGTTCCCTTTCATTCATACATGAGAAGTATATACTGGTCCAGAGGAGGAGCTATATGCATTGTAATGGGATATTAACCCACAGTGGGGGTTGATGAGACTCAGCCTGTCTCACTTTTCTAGTTTCCTTCCTGAGACACCCAAAAGAAAGGGCAAACCCACTATGTAACACAGGTCCTGTCCCTCAAAGGAGGGTGAAAATCCATATTCCTCTACTTCAGCAATATGCAATACAGCAGTAATTCTGCAAGATGCTGACACGTTAATAACAGCTATAGGAAAGAAACTGGTTGTGAGGGACCATGAGAGAAACAGTCACTTCTTGTGGAACACTGCATTTTCTTCCCTTAGCACAACACAAATGGCAGGAAAAGTGCCTTCAGGAGCCTGGATGTGACATCCTTCAGGGAGAGGGCCTGGACCCCAGTGTGTCAGACCCCACTCATGACAATGACAGCACTGCATAGAGTAGAAATCAACTTCTGCGTGTTAAAAATAGAGTTTTCCAGGAGGGAGGGAAGGGTGGGAGAGAGGGACACACAACTTTTCTACCTACCTAGCAACCGGAGCAGCAGGAAAAGCACCCCCAGAGCGTAAGACTTGAGTTCAGGGCTCACGGTTCTGTAGGGAGAGGGAGGGAGGGAGAGAAATCAATTCTTGTTATTCTGCTTTGATTAACACACCCTGTGGCCATTCTGTGCTGTCAGCCAGGATGCCACCACCACCTCTTCAAAAAGTCATTAATGGGGCTTTTCTTCTGCCTTTGCCTGAAAAGCCTACAGCCCCAAAAGTAATTGCATTGGTGACAGGTTCAGGAATTAGCCAAGTCATTAATAACAACAGCTAATCTTGCCATTGGATGGGGAAAAATGAAATTCCCATCCCATTAAATCCTTGTTTACAAGCTCCCCATCAAGTTTTCAAGGCTCCAGATGTTGAGAATTGGAGGGAGAGAAAACTTTTGGTTCTGAAACTCCCCAGACTACTGGGAATAAGAGAGGGAAGCGAGGACCAAAAGGTTCAGTCAGCGTTTTTATTCAAGCCTCCCAGTGAGGAAGTGCTCAAAAGTGGTTTTCATGCATGTGACTTTAGCATGCAATTTTTTTTTTTTAGATGTTGAGAAGACAGTGTTTGCAGTGTCTTCTGCTATGAACACACCCACTATTGTATTAGTGTTATCCTTTGAAGGTGCTTTAAAACCATTCATGGCAGGGGTGGTTTTCTATATAAGTACACTGGAGGGGCACCAGCCAAAACTGATAAAACAGAACCAGCAAGAGCTTATAAGTTAAGAAAACATAATTTTGATCACTTGCCCTCCTTTCACACATTCACAGGCCATGTAACACCATACCATGACTCCTGCATGAAGCCTGTGACCTCTGGATGAATTTCAGCAATTTTCAGGCAGATCCCCACACTTTGTATAAAGCCTCTATCCCAGCAATTATCTGACCTTGGAAAAATGTTCCAATGGTTAATGGCTTGGCTCAAATAGGATTCTACAGTTGGGTGGGAAATGAAGGAAATAGAGTATTAAAAGTTTATTTCAATGAAAAAATAGATTACCACACGAAATATTCACAGTGGGTTTTTACTTGGTGATGGTGTCCTTCCATCCACTTTTCTGTATTTAAGACCAAAGTCAATCCCCATAACTTAGGGTAGAGTAAAAGTTGACACCTGGAGACATCTCCTTTTCTCACTGACTACACCAGTGACCAAATGAATTGTTTAGACAAGATGTTTAACTTGTAGACACTGAGTCCATTGTTAAATAACCATAGGAGCTGCCAATGCCACTTGGCACTGCCCCGGACACCAGGGACACACTCATGCACCAAAATTTTCTTTAGGCAGTGGAAGACGGCAGTTGCAAGAGAGCACGAGGTGTTATCTGGATGAGAGCTCTTCCCTGTACATTTGGTACCGATCAGTGATTCTGAGTGACGTTACAAATCTGGACATGTGAACTGTTTATTTCCTACAGCTGTGAACTGACTATGTTTAACATTCCCTTTGCTTTTCTTATTCCCTTGTATTCTTCTCCCTGGCTGGTGCTGGGCTTATCTCATTTGAAGGCAGCACTAAGATGTCTCCATGCAGGATCCTAAAGGTGCTGACAGCTTCCTTGAACAAAGAACTCTTCAAACTTCAAATTACTTTTGTCACAATATTTATCATGAGGAATTTGATTTCCTTTTAGCTACCAGAGATTCAAAGAGAGAAGTGAACTAGTAGGTGGAATATCTCATTTTGTATCCTGCAGGGAGACATGCCCTCACAGAACTGTTCTGTCCAAAATCCACTCAAGAGTGTGTTTCTAATACAGACCTTATTGATTGAATTTTATTGGAATTTTCCAGGCAGCAGAATGGATCTGCTATTTATGCCTCTGGTTATTATTCTTAGTAAGTGACAGCTTGGACAGCTAAGTAATTCTGGATAAATGTGGGCTTAGAAATATATGTATATCATAAGGTGAAGTGTTCCATATGTCTGGAAATAACACAAGGTCAGTTATTTGAATAAGCTACTTTTGCCCACCTATTCACATTGGTTTAACTCAGACGTGTCCTTCAGACTTCAAAGTTCCGTATATTCTTGGACTTGGTCCAGGGTGAGAGAAGTTAAACTCCAGTCAGGGAGGTATTCACCAAAGCTAGTCTTTGACACAGCTTTTCATTTTTCTGTGGTTTCTATGGTCTCCAGGCCATCTCTAAAGGTATCTTACTAAGCCATTATGTGCTGAGAACATGGGGTGGCAATTCTGCTCCTCTCTTGATGCACCTGTAACTTCCTTACTATCTGAACTGGAAACTGCACATCTGTATTTCCCTGTCCATGTCAATCCCAGCCTTGGTAAGAACAAGCCTTGCCACCACTCCTTGCAGCATCCCTGCAGGAATCTTCTCTGTTTGCAGGCCCAGTTCTACCTCACTCACTCTTCCTCACTCTATACCAAAGGAGAGCTTGAGCAATTCCTGTCTTCCCTCTAGCAGGTCCCTATTGCAGGCCCTGAACAGGGGCCATGCCATGGCTAAACCAGGTGTTACCATGTGAAATAGTGGCTTAGGGAGAAAAGAGCTTGAGCAGAGGTTCAGTCCAAAGTCATGGATCTGGGGACAGTCGGTTTGGAGTAAAAGGACCCTCAGCTCCCCTGCAGTTCCTGGCCATGCCCCATGGTCCCTCCAGCCCTGATCCCACGCCAAGAGCAGCCCTACCTGCTGAGGATGGTGGCTGGCAGCCCTACCTGCTGAGGATGGTGGCTGACAGCCCTACCTGCTGAGGATGGTGGCTGACAGCCCTACCTGATGAGGATGATGACTGAGGGCGTCTGCGCCATGGCCCCGATCATGCTGCAGACACACATCACGCACAGGAATGTCAGGAAGGCCTCTTCGCACCCAGGGCTGGGGCACTTGCCAGGAACGACGGTGGCGTTTTCAGCAGGGACCGAGGTGAGGCATGAACAGCCACTGAGGTTCTGCAGAGGAGCACAAGGAGTCAGGAGAAGGGAGAGCTGTGATCCCCACCTCTGCCCTCTGTAACAGGGCTTGTCAACAGCAAGTCCTAATCCTCTAATGGTCAATTAAATAACTCCTAAATACTTGTTTCAGGGGGTCTTGGAAAGAATTTCAGAAGCGCTAGAGCTGATGCGTGTTGCCAGCAAGGGAAAGCTGTCCCTTGGCTTGTTTCTTTTCTTCTGCTCCTTTCAAGTCTCTCCCATAAACGTCACTGTGACAAAATTATTACTGAGTTATACCTCTTTGGAGGAGAATAAAGAAACAATCTGTGTCTCTGCGACAAGCCAGATCCCCCAACTATAGTTCTAATTAATTTCTTATTTACCTCCATCCTCTTGGCTGTTGCAATTAAACGGAAGTACATTAAATGCAGGTAAATCTGCAGCCCTGCTTTTGGCTGCAGGTTTGGTGCCTGCTTCCAGCACCTCCAATCCTGGGAAGGAGCCACCCACTTCGGGTACTGCAGCTCACCCAGAGCTGAACTACCACAGCCTGGAAGCACAGACGGTGCTGGACTTGAGTGCACTCCAGGGCTAATAAATAACATCTGGTTCAGAGGGATTTGTGTTGAGCTAAAAGCTGAAGTCAAGCAAGATAAACTTTATCAATATGTGATCAGAAGGAGGGCGGAATGACTGCATTTTGCTTTGATCTCTCCAGCAAGTGCAGGATGTGAAAAGAAGCTTTGTTTGCCAGTCACAGATTTAAGGATTTACTTTTTTTTTCTGATTTTCACCCTCCTGAATTTCTGAGTGGGGGATGTCAGTGCAATTAAGGCACACAATACTACCAAGAGATCCCTTAACGAATACAGAATGAAACGGTCATAAATGATTCATGGCTTGTCTTCACAAGCCCGCTGGGTTTGCAGGTCACATGTTTGTATGAGGAGTAACATCATAAAATATAACATATTGAAAATCAGCTAAATTTCCTCCCCTTCCCCTCTACCAGAAATTCCTTTGCTTTTCTGCAAAGGGGTCCCCTTAGGACCACACAAAAGCACACTTCCTGGTTCACTGCCTCCAAAGATCAGGATTGGCAGAGATACTAATCCAACCTTTCTGACACCTATCTCTTTTTTCTGCACAGGAGTCAAATCATTTTCTTCCAACTAAGTGCACAGAGGGCAAGAGAAACTGTGGTGCAGAACTCCAGGAGAGCTGGAACAGACATGCAGGTGCCTTTCCACTGGCAAACAATAATGAACATAACAAATTCCTGTACTGTGAGTTAAAAGCTGACACCTGAAGGCTTTGGAATGGTGACAATTAGCACCACCAAGGTGGTGCTTGAACAGACAACAGGAATTTGTAGTCCCTGGCTCTTACTCCAGTGCATTGCTAGCCACCAGCCTGGACACAGCCCTGTGGATCAAAACCCATCTAAGTCTGGAAAATTACACACGTGCACTGAAATACCCTGGGACAAAACTCCTATCACAGCCAGCAGGCAGAACTGCGTGTGTATTTCCCATGGACTCTCATCAAGGGACAGAAAGTACCTGTTTCTGACAATGGTGGGGCAGATTCTCCTCCCACTGGAGTGATTTTTTTACGAACCACAAAGCAGATCCCATCTTCACAGTCTGAAAATTTTCCCCTCAATCCACTTCTTTGACCATTTTGCTTCAAGGTGCTGGCCTGAAGCAGCATGAGTGGTTTGTACCAACTACATCAGCTTGCTTAGCACTGCACCTCATCCTTACCTGGGAGATCTTTGATCTTTTATTACTGACACACCATGCAACTCAGAGACATCAAACAAGGAAACATCAAAGATGGAGTTACAACTTTGTCCTGTGGAGATGCAACTTTTTGCTACCTCTGCCAAACTGCTATAGATCCCCATGTCTGCAATTCCACCGCATTCAACCACGTGTTCTCAGAACCTTCTGCTGCCCAGCAACCTGCACATCCAGATTTCTGTGTCTGTGAGGCTACACAGATGCAGAGTTTACACCTTTAACAGCATCTTGATTTGGGTGTGATTATCTGTGCAAATTAGATTGCATAAAAACTCACAAAAACTCATTTTTTAAGCCCTGGCTCTGACAGGGAAGGGACAGGCTGGTGCTTCAATGCAAAGCTGTGAGGTGCCAGCACAGTAACTCCAGGCTGGAATTCATGTGTCTCCAGCCAAAAGGCTGAGAGAATCAATGGCATCAAACAAACAAGCTGCACAGTGGTAAACAAGGGTCACTCCCAGGAATGGCTTGAAAGAAAAATTCCTGAGGGTGCCAGAGCTCTGCCTACCAGCACTGATATTCCTATGGCTTTTTGGACAGGTGCACTTCTGGAATCAGCTCAGTAAGAAAGAAGGAGTGAAAAGGAAAAAACGGAGCTACACATTGCTTTTAGAAATTGTTCACAGAGGAAAAGTGAAGAGAAGCAGTCAGAAATGTACCATGTAGTAAAGTTAAATAAAGCATTCAGAGAATTTTATGTCCCAGTAAAAAGCAACCCTTGGCTCATCACAAGCATATAATGTTCACAAGACTCTCTAGACAGGTCATTACCTGGACTACGGGTTTAAAACTTGGTTTGGCGATTTGGCTTTGCCTCAAGGCCATTGCGTGGCCAAACTGGTCCATAATTCTTGATAATGCCCTTTCCAGAGGATGCTATTGCTTCACTAACTTGTGTTGAAAGCATTACTGCAAAAGCCTCCCCCCAAAACAAAGTGATGAAAAGAACCCCAAGATGACGACGAAAAGGCAAAATAAGAAAGAATGAGGAAGAGAGAGCATGAGGGAGAGCGAGTTTTTGCTGAGAGGTTTGCTCTTGCAGAGCACAAGGTCAGGCAGCTGCAGACCAAAGGAGCAGAGCTGAATTTTCATTAACGTGCTCCTTCCAGAGGAGCCAGAGCCCTGCCCTGAACTGCACAGTGAGGAGATTGCTCCCATGCTCCAGCCACAGACCACACCAGCTGCACACTTGCTAAAGGTTTGGTGAACTGGTGAGACACGTGTCTGAGTGCACAAAACATGCTGGTTTCTTGTTAAAATCATCGGGCTGCCATCCCAGGTTTTGACTTATAGGGAGGAGGAGGAAGGAGAGGACAGGAGGTAACACCTTCACGTGTCACATACTCGTGGAGGTCCTTATGGGGCTGCTGAAAGCACCTTGATACTGTGGTGTTTCAAAGGGATGTCTGCATCTCTGAGTCTGGAGAGGGAACGGAGGAGACAAGATGTTTAAGCAGGACAACCTCCCAGGTGATCTGGGCAGCGAGGCTGCACTGCCAGCAACAAATGTGCACCTCTGCTCAGCTGCACTCACATGAGCTTTGTTTCTAGGGCAGGAAGGGAGGTTTGATGTCTCCTCAAAAAGAAAGGATGAAGCCATGGATGGATAATTGCATGTGGAGAGCACTGATGTCTCTGCAACCACAATCCCTGTGACCAGGCTGACCTCCCACAGGCTCCACACAGGCAGTGCAACAGTGATCACCATGCCTGGCACAGCCCCAGGCAGAGAGCAAGGATGCAGAAATCCCACCAGTCCCCACCCACAGGAGCAGCAGGCACTCATTTTCAGTGAAACCCAGAAGACATTACCATTTCAGCAGCAAAAAATGAAAAAGCTGGCTTTTAAGATATTGTTAAAAATTCCCCACATCTTCTTTATACAGAGGTAGTTTGGTCTTTAGGAGTTTTCTAAAGGAAATAAACTCTCAGATATAGAGAACTGAAAAATGCAGAATGTCTTTGGATGGAGTCTCTACTCCCCTGACAACTGCTCTTGCTGCTGCCTCAGAGCAAAGCAAGGAAAGAGAGAGAAGCAAGAGGAGTGAAAGGAAAGTTTAAACAAGGGTGAATAAAACCAGAGTCTGCTCACATCTGTCTAGGAACCAGATTCAGGGAAAGAGCAAGAGGAAAAAAAGAGTAAAAGGACTGGGTAGGGCAAACGTGGGCAGATATAGAAGAGGGAGGTGAGGAGCTGCAGGAAGAAAGAGAAGCTGGTCCCTCAGGCTGGGCTAGGAAGTTCTCTTAGAGGATCTGTGTTCTGCCACTGGACATCTATGCAGATCTATTTTGTTGCTTGCTTCTGTGCTGAGGAGGAAAACCAGAGCAGGAGGATGTGAAATCCCATCCTGCTCCATGGGTGACCCTGGCAGATGCTGCTGGAGACAGACGGCATTTACGGAACAGAGTGAAAAACAACGGGCTCAGGCCCACCTGAGGTGTGAGGTCAGCTTCTGGGGTGTAGCCACTGCTGGCTGTAGGTGAGCTGCTCTACCTTACATGCACTAACCTCACTCACTTGAGCTCACAGAACCGTTCCTACAGGCAAGAGGTCCCAGGGAAAGCCCACTCACCGTGCTGCTGCAGCCAGCAAAGCAGGCAGATAAGTATGTGACCCCGTCTGCCCCACACACTGGAGTGAAGGAATCAGTTTGGCATTCACAGTTGTTATTGCAGGGGGAATATGGGTCCAGAAATGAGGTTGGAGTTGAGCTGTAAGAGAAACAGAAAGAGAAATTAATGGACAGTGTGATATCAGTCAGCTTTTCCAGTCGTTGTCTTAGAGATGGCTTTGGGGGGATAGTTAAGGCAAATACACTACAAAAAAGCAGTGGGCAGGCTAGCTGGCTTTCAGCTTTAAGAAATCCAGGCTACAGCCTCTCTTTGGGGATCAAAGTGTCATGGCCACTATCTCTCTGCAACAGGGAATCCAACGCAAGGCTTGGGCTGCCCTGTTATCCCAGTGAGAAGTCCCAAGGAAACACAGAGAGATGCTGTGAAGATTGCTCTGTATTTTTCTAGAACACTGTGAGGGTCTTAGAGGCTGAAGTTGTCATCTTCTAAAGAGTTGCCACTGCATACAGGAGCACCCACAAAGAAAATACAGAATAACTGTCTCCAAGTCCTGTGTGCAACATTTCTCACATTAAAATGGGCCTGCAGCCACAAACACTCTCTCTTCACTGTATCTGTATTTCCAGGCATCTAAAACCTGGTTCCACAAATTCCCTTCAGGCACTTAAATCAATGTACAAAGCAATGCATGTCCCTTGCTGCCAGTCCCAATGCTACAGAGGCAGTAGTGGGTAGAGAATTAGGTGTGGCACCAGTTTGACTGATTTTATTAAAACTCTGTTGTCATCTGCAGGTACTCAACTCTCACAGTTGTGAATGGCATGGAAACATCCCAAACTAAGAGCCCTATACAACACTGCTTTCTATATGCTTGCTCTATGGTTGTCTGAGGGCCAGCACCACCTGTAGAGGACAACAACATGGATTTATGTTGGAAAAGCTCCCTGAAACTCTCTGTAGACTCACTTGTTTCCATAGGGAACAGTAACCCCTGCCACAGGTCCTGTGTCACATCCCAGGAACAGAAAAGACACGTAGCAAGCTGTGGACACCAGGTTCACCAGCATGGCCATCCTGATGGCTCCCAGAGCAGACAGGCTGAGCTTCTTCACCAGGAGGCCCCCCAAGAATATGCCCAGACATGCACATGGGATTGCTGTCATCCCTGCAAGAGGAAAACTCAGTTAGCAAGAAGCATGAGCAAGACACAGTGAGCAACACTATGACAAGGTTGTACTCTCCAGCAGCCAATATCTTTGCACTGGCATGGGGAAAACCTGGTAATGACCAACTGCTGGAGTAGCACCAAGGTGGGGCTGCCCAAAAAAAAGGAACAGATGCAAATGGGCATGGTGCCTTGCACAGAATCTTCTGCCAGTTCTCATCCATGCTGGAAGAGAACTGCCAAACTTGCTGAGAATGGCCCAGCCTGACCTAAGCAGCAGCATCTCTAATGCTTCCTGGAACATTTGGTACACAAATAAACTCACGAATTTTCTGAGGTGTCTGGAGGCTTTGGATGAGCTCTGCTTAGTGTGACACACAGCAGTCTGATCTTCAGAGACCAGGCAAGAGCAGCATTTTCTTAAACTGTGAGATGCAAAATCACTGCCAGAAGTGACTCCCTTTCCAGTACAACATTACTCCCTTTCCAGACAAACATTACCACACCACACTTGTTTGGGGTCACTTTTATCCCTTTGCTGCCAGTTATGCTCCAGATCTCACCTACCTGAACTATGCTTACAGAAGAACCCCAGTCCTGGCATTTCTAGACTCCCTTAAATGCCATGTGGGAAATCTGGTAACAACTTTGTTTAAACAAGTTCCCAGACAAACACAGAGGTGTCCAAGACTCCTTTCCCACTGCCAGGTCAGAAGCAGGATGTGCTCTGGCTCATGGGTGATCCCCTCTTTGGTGACCACCCAGCTGTACTCACATGCTGACTGCCCAGCCAGCTCCCACCAAACAGCTTTTTCCCTTCTCCCACTGGGTCAACAGTGAAGTTACTTTCCTTTGCCAAGCCTTTAATTTTCAGGAAAGATGGAATAGCCTAAAAACTTTGAGACCTCTGGCCTTCTGTCAAACTGTATTAAAATTCACTAGCAAATTCCTGTGTCACTGGGGGAGGCAAGACTGACTGCAGGGGATGGTTTCCCTTGGGAAACCAGGCCAAAGCCAGAAGATATCGAGTTTAACAGGAAAATAAACAACTGTCAGGAGAGCAGCTTGCCAACTCCTTATTTTGATATGAAGGTCCACCCATTTCCTGATGTCCCAGTTTTTGACAGATCACTGCCAGCTGCCCATCTGGCGAGCTCTGGTCGCAGATCATCCAAGATCAACTTGCAGATATCTTAACTGGGTGCTGCTGAGAGAAGGGCTGTCATAAACAAATCGCTGGGCCTGCCTGGGATGAGCAGCAGCAGAAAATAAATGAAGATCCTGCCATCAGTGTCCTGACAGGGAACAAATGAAACTGAGAAATATATAATGTGGAATCACAGCAGCATGGAATGGTCAGAGAGAAGGGACATTTGAAAGACAACCAAGCTGCTCTAGCTGAGGTACTTGAGCTGCTGATTGCAATCCCAGCATTTCCAGGCCAGGGGGAAAGGAGTGACTAACAGGAGAAACTGGGCTTCCTAACCCAGGTGGAGATGGGCTGCAGGACTATGGGGTACCAGAACCACGAGACAAGCAGTTTGATGGGCCAAGCAACTGCAGTCTGGGGCAACAAAACAGCCCATTTCTGCTGCATTCAAGGCTCTCCCAGACTTTCCTATCCTGGCTGTCCCATACCACTTCCCACAAAATGGGCTCAGCTACAGTGGAGTGATGCAGTGGAGAGCACAGTCAAGGAGGAAGGATGCTGGAGGTCAGCTCTGGGCTCTGCAGCCATGGCACAGCTGAAGCCCAACCCTCCCAATCACAGACACATTTCTAGAAGTCAGACAAGTCACTTCCTGGGCAGCCCAACCAGCGAGACTGGCTGCAGTTACCAGCCATGCTGAACACTTTTAAACACCTTTGGATGGGGGAGATTTGGAGATTACTCACCCAGGAGCTGGTTGGCAGATGAGGTGGTGAGGTTGAACTGCTGCTCCAGGTACTTCCCCAGGAAGGCGGCGAAGCCGGCCACCACCGCGATCTCCATGCAGGCTGCCAGGATGATGCAGGTGAACACGGGGTTGGAGAGCAGGTGCTTAGTCACTTTGGGGATCACTAGGAGAGAGGAAAAAGGGATAAGTGTTTTGTGTAGACTATACTTGAGGTGCTGGCAGTGCCTTTCTGCTCTCCTGAAGGGTAAACTCACTTCACATCAGGAGTAATTTTCTGTTCTGCACAGACAAGCTGGTTAGAATGTGGGAACCCCAGAAGGAAGTGAAACAGCCAAACAGTGTCATCTAAAGATCCCGCTACCAATAGGGTGTGAAATCAGGTATCATTGTTCACTCTTACAGATAGTTTTGGAATTTGGAAGAATGAGTGTTTTCCAATACTGCTTCTTGTTTCCCCCACAGGGAAGTCAATCAAAACCTGGTGTGCTCTTTCTCCTTCTCCTTTCCCTACCCTCTCCCCATGAACAACGCTGAGCCAGCCAATGGGTACCATGTGTGCTGTATTCAGCATAAATACTTGCAAGCTTTCAGACACAAACTAACCCAGCTCACATCTGGCTTTTCCTTCTCCTGCCATCCCAATCTGCTTCATTTTCCTTTTGCTGGCTCACTCGCTGACGGTCACCTTCTTGCAGCACATGTGGGTGCAAGCTGAAACTCTCTGAATTAGCCTGGGCCCACGGATACCCATGGCATAAAGTTCCTCTTGTCTGGGACAGGCAGGTCAGCCATGTGTTCCCATAACCTAAAGCTTCTTGAGCCAACCAACACCTTCTGTGTAGACTGTCCCAGCCTTATGGCTGAGAGGTGGAAGAGGACGTGCTGAGCTGTACCCTGTGTAGGACACACTCACTTGGCTTTGGTTTCATGATCCCTTGGCTCCCCTTCCCACATCCTCAGCATCCTGAGTCCTCTCTCCTCTGAGCCCATCTCCATTTCCCACAAGCAAACAGGAGTTACCCTACAAAGGGGAATCTGGCTAATGAATCAGATCACACGTTTTATACTCCAGCGAACATTTTAATTATTGTCGAGATAACACAGCTTGAAGAGGAGAGCATCCCAGTACAGAGAAGAGCCCTGCTTTGTCTTAATACCTGATGACTAATTTCTCCCTGAATTAAATGTGAAAATCATTAAGTTTGAAAATTACCTTGATGTAGTGTAGTGAAGCCTCAACAGACCCCTATTTGCATTTTGAAAATCCATCCCCCACACTCCCTACGGTGTACCAGGGCCTGGCAGATGATGTTTTTCTGGTGCTGGCTTCTGTTTTCCCTTAGGGTTTTTTTTTTTTTGCACTGGGCTCAGCAAGAGAATGCACAGCTCTTTGTCAAGGCTCTGCTTCGGTGCCCTTGGCTCTTTCTTAGGGACAGGTAAAAAAAGGGCAATAATTAGGTTTGATCTAACCTTTCTGGAAGATGTCACTCCACAGTTTCTGGTCTCTTTATATCATAAACGTTTTTTCAAACTGTATAAAATTCTTGCTTCCCAAGGATTTGCTGAATGTAATGAAGGTGCAAGAGGCATAGTGATTTTTCATAGAACAGGGGAAAAAGGAAAAAAAAAGAGAAAAAAATACTGTGTGGGAGGACTGGGGATGGGGGAATTCAGACACGGATAAATTTCATAAGCCACCTGCTGCTTCCTTCAGTTCTTTGGTGGCCACCTACAGAATCTCCCTTTCTTGGCAGGAAAAATATAGAGAATGTAAAGGTGGACTTGGCAGTGCTGAGCTTGAAAAGCCATATTTAAAGTATTAATGCCTGTTGTGCCTCTGGAGTTCTGTTTTTTCAAGATTAATGGATTCCTTGAGATGTAGCTTTGTGCCAATTCAAATCCAAAGACACAAAGGTCTACCTCTAACTTTATCCACCAAATAACAGCAATGACAGCCTGCCTTTTGCAGGAGGGAGTTAAAAATCAGGGACATTTATTTCTGAAGTTGGCACCCAATCATCATGCATTACCAAGGTCAAAATCCATCTTCTGTGCTTGGGGTGGACAACAAAAATTTTGCAGAGTTATTGCACCATCTCACACAAGAGAGGAGCCCCTCATGACTGCCTTGCCTGGCAGTGCTGGGCTACAAGTCACAGCACTTCATCACCTGAAGGGGCTACAAGAGAGCTGGAGAGGGCCTTTTGACAAGGGCAGATAGTAACAGGACAATGAGTAATGGCTTTAAACTGAAAGAGGAAGGGATTAAAGTAGATATAAGGAAGGAATTTTTTACTGTGATGGTGGTGAGAGACTGCAACACGTTGCCCAGAGAAGCTGTGGATGCTCCTGGAAGTGTTCAAGGTCTGGCTGGATGGGGCTTTGAGCAACCTGGTCCAGTGGAATGCATCTCTGCCTAAGGTCAGGAGGCTGGAACAAGGTGACCTTCAAGGTCCCTTCTGACCCAAAAGATTCTGTGATTCTATGATTCCACAATCATTGCTTCTCCTTGTGAGTTTTCTGGGACAGATCCTGTCCTCCACTGCATGTTTGATCACCATCTACTGCAACAGGACTCTACCAACAGGTGGGTATAACCCAAAACCCAGTGCAAAGAATGCACAGACACCTCAAGCAGTGTCTGGCAGCCTCCACCATCTCCTCAGCCAGGACCAGCTCATTCCCTTTCATCTTCTAAGGGAAATGACAGGAGGCTTCCCATAGAATTGAAACCCCTTTCATCTTGCTACTGCCATTCGTTAAGATCAATCATTTGACACCTGCTGCTGCCTTATCTGTCTCAGTTCTTGGGGTGAAATACCTCTGGGAAAAAGATTAAAAGTCAGCAGTGAAGTTTAAAAATCTCTCAGTAGACTAGAGTGACATGCTTTCAGCGGCCTGGCATATGGTACTGGGTATGGAGGTGGAATGGAAAATGTCTGATGGGGGACAGAAGCCCTGGGGAACACAACAGCTAAGGATGGTGCTTTTCACTGGAGGCGATCCCAGCAGGAGTCATGATAAATGTTACTCTGCACCTTCCTGGCCCAAAGGTTAGCTGAGCACTTTGGAGCAGCCCTTTGTAGCTATAAATCCTAGTGTGAAGTCCATTTGCCAAATGGGAAAAGGGAAAGGTCCTTTTGAGTCAAAAGGGTCTCAAAAATCTACTCGGAGAACCCACAAGCTGTACCAGACAGGGCTCAGATAGACTCAGCCTCCCACTTCCAGGAGGACCAGCTCATTTAACACCCTAATGCACCTGACATGCTCCAGAAATGGGGCAGAAAAGTGATTCCCACTGCCCTCCCAAGATGCACTGAGAAGAACACGATGCCTCTTTTCACTGCTGAAGTACTTCTACCCAGCTCTTCAGATCATCCATGTGCAGCGTTGGTCACACAGGCTGGGAGGGACCCAGGTGGATGTCCCAAAGCTCTCCAACACTCCCACCAATCCCTTGACTTCTCACTTTTAACACTCAAGCAACACCCGTGCCAAGGCATCAAACATCCTCCCTATGGGGCTGCTGTGGGTGACAGGCCAGGGGCTTGACAAATGCACACACTTATGTACACCAAGTAGCTTTGATTTGTCACTGCACATCGGGGAGTACCGGGGATAATTGGCAACCTCATTACACGAGGTTTAACTACTCTCCAGAAACGACAAACTATAATCATCACGTTGGTGCTTGAAATGAATTGTTTGGAACATTACAATCACCCAGGCCCCTGTTTCTGGTTGGAGCACCCTACAGAGACATGTTTTCAATTTGCAGTAAAGATGAAGAACACAGAAAGCAAAGTAATAAATTAGAGGGAGGCTTACAGCCCAGTCCACCTAGGACAGTGTGGTGAGGGAAAGGCAAAATGTAGTATTGAGCCAAAATACGACTTTCTACTACCCATGTCAGCAGCAAGCCTCAGGTGTGAATAGAAAACAAAAGGCAAAAATCTCCACCTGGCTTGAGGAAAAAGGGGTGAATAGCACAGGCAACAGGAAGAAAATACATTCTGGAAAGAGGTAGCTCCTGTAAAAGAGAAGATGGAGTAAGGCAAGAGGTGCTGAAGATATCTCAGTGAGTTTAATATGCTGAAGTTCCACATGGTCTTGGCAAAATTATGATCATGAAGGATACGAGGGAAAAGGATGACACCTATGCCAAAAGAGCCTTCCTGATGCAAGCTTGAAGCAGAAGTAACGTTCTCAAGCATGGAAAGCAGATCCTTCTAGTCCCCCATCTTGCCTGCAGGAACCACCTTTACTGGATCTCAGAGGGGGACAGAAACCTCCCTGACCTGTGACACAGAAGTCATGGAACATCACAGTATCTTTTCAGAGACACACTCTGCCTGCAATCGGCTGTTGCTCAGCTTCAGCCCTGAGGTGTGCAGGCTGAAAGCTCTTCTGAACTAATCAAAGGTGCTGACAACAAGATGCTGGCTTGGAAACAGCAAGAAGAACCAGACAACAACAACTCCCAGACCATCATGAAACACAAGCCAAAGGGAACTCAAGCACTGATGGGACCCAATGTGTTTTATGATGACCCTCCACCCTCCCATCTAAGACTTGGATTTCTCAGCAAGCCTTTTAGATGGTGAGGGGACAACACCCAAATCCAAAAAGGCATTGAAGTCTAGATCTGGGCCAAAGCCTCACTGCTGTGGCCATGAAAGGAGGTACAGATAAGTCCTCTCCAAAAGGCTGTCACTATCACTCATGGGAGTTCAGGAGTTAAAAAACTACTCCTGTTAGCCTTTAATCCTGCCCAATCCTGTGAACTCCCACTGAGGATTACAGGCTCCTCATGGCACTGGCGTTCCCTGCATAGCTGGGAGCTTCTGGCCTAGCATACGTGTCTGCTCTCAGAGAGCAATTTTTGGGAGAAAAATCCCAAATTCAGAGTGGCTCCCTCCCTAGATATTCAGCAGATTGGTACACAGAGCAGGAAGGAACTGAATAGAAGACAAGGCAGCTGTCAGCTGTACATCCCAGCTCTCCTACACTCTTGAAAATGAAGCTGGAAAGAAACCAAAATGTTTCCAAATCTAGGGAATTTGCAGTTCTGAAATTCATTTAATTCCACAGTGAGTTTTCTTTTAATTCCTTGTGAATGAGCTTCTCTTTCCAAACCTGGAGGATTCCATAGCAATTTCAACCCTTTTAGGGTTTTAATTGCTCTTGCTAGACGGAGAGGCAGAATGTAACAAATTTCTGGTTTAAATCATTGCAAAACAGAATGCATTTAGGGCAGAATGTTTCAGAGGCGTTAAAGATCAAGCTGAGGAAGCATTCTGAAATCAAATTTCATCAGAACTGGCCGCTCAATACAATAGATGTGACATTTCTGTATGGAGAAAAAAAGGATTTTAACGAACTATTTCCGAGCACGTCCCAGAGCAGGTGGTGTGTCAGAGGCAGCGAGTGAGAGGGCAGATGCTGGACAGACACAAGCAGAGGGCACAGGTGCCCTGATAGAGCCGAGCATCTTCTCTGGCCCCAAAGAGCAGAGAGGTCCCCAAGGCAGAGCAGAGGCAGGATAGCAAAGCTGTGTCCCCCAGGAGAGCAGGGGCTGCCACAGCCCATGCCTGAAGCTCTCTCACAGACCACACAGAGAGTGCAGGGCTGGAACAACCCTGCCAGGCGGGAGCAAAGAGCAATGGCAGCATTTACCCATCCTTCTGCTGCTCTTAATCCTTCACTTCCCCATGCTCCTCAATGGATTTGCTTTGTTTAACTGAAATACTAATTAGGCAAAGCAGAGCAGCATTCATCTGCCAGTTTAGCAACGGGAAGCAGCTTCCAGGACTGTCCCAGAGCTTTTCTTCCCAAGCTGTAGTGTCCCTGTGCAGAGCCCCCCGCTGCCTCCACTGCCTTTGATTGCCTCTTCACCTCGGCCCGTTCAAAGGCACCACTTTCATTTCAGGTTTGAAGCTCCTCTCAAGAATGCTTCTTTTCCTGGCATGAAAATACCCCACAGGAAGAGATGCCATGGCTTCCCAAAAGCTGGGCCCTCCCTCCTGCTTAGACCTTGACAGAGATGTAAAAGATCGATACTTTAAGCAGGTTCCTTTCATATTAGATCTGACCTTTTAATGCGTGCTAAGGCTAGAGAAAGCCAAGGATTCCCAGCCAGCCTTGCATCTCACTGACTTTCAGCAGATCTTGTGGTGTCTGGAGCTTCCTCCCACGTGCCAGCCGTGCCATGTCTAGCTGACAGCCGTGACCCGGCTTGGAGCATGTCCCCAGCTGACACTGCCCTGCTTCCTCTCCTACCATGTCTTTTCTCTTGTGGCAGTCACTGCAAGACTGGGAAAAAATGTAATAAAAATAATAAAACCCCTTCAACAGCCAAAAAGGAGATGCAGTTCAGCCTCTAAGGATGTGCTGTTGATACAAAGGGTGTTTGCACAATCGGTCCAGAGAAACAACTCTTCCTCCCCACAAGAGGTGGACAATCCACACCTCCAAGCAGACATGGACTTACAGCAGGAACAGCTCTGACCAGGACAAGCTGCAGAGACACCACTTGCTAAAAATGAGTCAGAGTTATGGCCATACAAACCCCAACCAGCATCTCCACTCCCAGCCCCCATACTCCCAACATCTCTGCTGTTGCCCAGAGAAGCTGTGGCTGCCCCATTCCTGGAAGTGTTCAAGGCCAGGCTAGATGGGGCTCTCAGCAACCTGGCCTAGTGAAAGGTGTCCTTAGCCATGGTGGGGGTTTGGACCTAGATGATCTTTAAGGTTCCTTCCAACTCCTGCCATTCTATGATTCCACAGATTTTGTTCAGCTTCACAAATTCATGCAAAACCCAAGGCCCATATTCGGACAGAAGACATGACTATGCATGCACATACATATTTTTAACCTCTGTCTATAATAAAGAGCCCTTTTTAACCTAGGAAAAACCTAAGCAGTCTTTCTCCAAAGTAAAAAGTGTACAATCAACAAATAGATGAAGGAAGGATACCAGTTCCTGCTACACAGGAATGCATACAGATATTTCAGCTGCTACAAAAACAATGCATACCCACAGAAAGATTAAACCATCACCTGAAACACAGCTCATCAGGAATGATGAGGAGTGTTTGCCTTCCCTTATGGAACATATCTGAACATCTCCAGGCAGACACTTCAGCAACACGACTCTTGACCACATTCTGACTGTGACAACAGTGGCAAGGGACTTGAAAGGAGATGTCAGCTACCAACACCGTGTTGTCTGTGACAGCCTCAAAGGAATAACTAAAAAGGTCATTCCTTGTCTTATTTGATGTGATGTAAATTTTATTTCAAAGTCCATCTACAAAGAGACTCCTGGAATACTGACTGATGCGAAATAGGGTTACCTGCAGTGAGAAGGCTGACGTGGAAGACAGTGGTGTCTCCTGATGTAATCAATACTTGAAGCATATGGATGTGGCAGTTTAATTTCTCTACTTCAATGAGCAACAGATGCTCAATGAACCTCCCATGGCCTCCCAGTGTGCAAGATGCTCAACACCATCCTCAGGCTGAACTGCTGCCCTTCCAGGAAGCAGGCATACGTCATATTCTTTCATTTTGCTACACAAAAACATGCAAACATTTCCAGTGTCCACCCCAAAAGCTCAGTGGCCAGAAGCAGACACTCTCATGTGTACACAATAAAAGCCACAGAACTATTCACATGGACATACCATGGGAAAAGCCCATTCAAAAGAAAATCCTTGCAACAAGGATGAAAGGAAGAAGAAATGAATTTTACTGACAGAGTTTCAAACAATTTATCCCTTTACCTTTCTTTTGAATTTCCTCATCAAGTCAATGTCGCAGTAACGACATGAAAGAAGGAGACAGAAACCTCTGGAGAGTGAAGGAACAAGTTCTCTCAAGGAATAAGTTCTCTGGGCTTCCCCCACCCATCTTTATTATATATGTGCCTCATAATTCACTGTGTATTGGAGGAGACAAAGGAGCCTCCCCTCAATTACACTGGTCAAAGGAAATGTTCATCAAACTTCTGTGCCCAGGAGAAAGGAATGTAAATAAAAAGACAACGTTACAATAACATGACTATGTTTACAGAGAACGTCTAAGAAACTAGCTACAAAAGAATGATAACATCCAGAAATGCAAAAGTCAGGGCAACAAGTCAAAATCTCACATCTTTGACATTCCCTTAATGAACAACCCTATCAACTGTTCAAGGCATTTTTGTATTCAGACAACACTTTTTTTCCCCAAAGATTCTTTTTCCTTCCCATCTGCACCTCATTCAACTCCCAATTAAGGTGACTGCACAGGGAGTAACTGATTCTGTCCTCATTTATCTAAATGCATCAGGCAGTAATGAAACCCGCTCTGCCACAGCAACAGGGAGTGGAAAGCAGCCACCAGTGCTACAGAAACACCCTCTCAGATGAAGGATTTTCCAGTGCAGCCTACAGAAATGATATCTGCCCACAGTCTCCCACAAAACGCTGGATCCTTAGCTGACTTTAATTAGAGTCACCTCCATTGCCATCACTGCAGGACGTGAGCAAGGCTTTCTCTCCAATTTGCCACAAATCAAGCTATGCCCTGCCATTTTGCTGCTATTCTGGGCTGGTATCTCCCTCTTCCCCTTTCAGTTTAAGAGCTGTGGTGATGCCCAGCACTCATTGCTTTGTATCTGGGATTGCACTAAGCTGAAGCTCAGATGCTGGGAGCTCCCAATTTCTTTTCACTGCTCTTGCTAGCTCGCTTTCCATTTCAAGAGGCAGAGGGGGGAAGGACAGCAGACTGGAGAGAAGTTCATAAATTGCTCTGGCAACTGTGCTGCTCTTCACTTTCTTATCAACTCTATAGGACTACCCTGCATTTCTGAAAAAAACCCCCAAAGCTTTTGAGTGGAACAAAGCCCCTCTTTTAAAGGAGGCCAACACCAGAGATAATTAGAAGCCGAGGACTGAAACTTCAGGACGCTGCTTTTTGGGGGGACTTGGTGGGACAGAGGATCTGTTGCTGAGCCTCACAGGAAGCACCAGTGTCTCACCTCGCAGCTGCTGGAAGCAGGTCGTGCTGCTGTCCCCGTCCAGCGGGTGCCGCAGGACGCCGTTGCTGGGCTTGGGCCGCTCGTAGTCCCGCTCGGGAAGCATGGCCTGCTCGCTCTCCCCGGCGCGCTCCGCCCGCGGCGGCAACGACTGCGGGAAGCCGAACATGGGCAGGGACGAGAAGAAGAGTAAGGCACCACACAGCAGGAAGCCTCCCCACCACGCTCCGATCCACCGAGGGTCGTCCGGGGTGATGTCCAGCTTACCTGGGGGGGGGAACAAACACCAGTGAGGGGCTTGGCTACGGGGAGGGGAAGGTAACAGTGTGAACGATCCTGTGGGCTGAAGAAGGTTGTTGGGGCCTTTGCTGGCTGATGAGGGGCACAAAGCACAAGGTGAGAGCCCACAGTGCATCCCACACCTGTACTCTCTGAGCCACCAGTGCATAGTGACCTCCACATCCTAGAGATCCTCAGGACACGCTCCCATCACCATTTCTATCTATCCAGCTTCTGCAACACCATTTAATCAGTGTTCTCTCCAGTGTCCTTGGCTCTGCCCACTCCAGGAAGCTGCTGTACACCAAGCAGTGTCCCCTGTGCTTGCACTGACGTTTTGGACATCCCTGTCCCAGCATGTCACACTCACCTGACACACCTATGGGCACAGACCTGCACAGGGAAGCAGCAGCACAAAGACACTCCATCTCCACCCATTTACCCCTTTTTTTCCCCAGAAAGTCAATGCTCTCCCTGCTTTGAATTCACAGCCCTTTTCAGCAAAAGAGAGATTGGCATTTGGGCTTTAGGGACATCTATGACTGTGTGGAGGGTGAAACAGGCCTAAATATTGTAAAGGAAACCCACCCACTGCATCCAATGGGCCCAAGAAGGTGGAGAAATAATCAGAAAACACAGAAAAGCAAAGTAAAAGGCAAGAGTATCCTGTAGGCCATCACTCAGTAGAGATAAGGCAAAAGAAGGGTCTGGAGTCAGTGTGGGGAAATAAAAAATAAACAGCAGGGGAGGAAGAATCGTGTTCCCAACAGCTGCCTCGCTGCCACAGCCATAAGGGTGCCAAGTGCTGGAGCCAATTCCTGGGGGAGACCCTGGTCCATGTGGCTGGAATAACAAATTCCTCTGTTCATGGTGACTGTCTGGTTACTGCCACTCTGAAAAATCTGTCTCAAGTGAGGCAATCAAGTTGTCTCTCAAGCAGAGACAGAAGGAAACTCTTTTCTCCTTAGGGAAAATAACACATAGCTCTCAAATACAGATAAAACTTGAAAAATAGCGTTGTGCAGGGACTGGGTTCTTCTGCTGTTATTTCCTTCTGCCTGAAGTGCATTTTTTTCAGATTCTTTGGAACACAACAGTGCGAAGAGTCAGATCAATCAGTCTTCTTCATATTCCCTTCCTAAAAGCTCCTGGGTGGGGAGCAGCGCAGCAGGGTGCCCTGGCATCCCACACCTGCCCAAAACGGAGCAGGACAAGGCTCAACCCCCTGGAGCTCGGTCTCCTCGAGCCACCTCAAGCTGCAAGGCAGAGGCAGCTGCAACATGGAAACTCTTCCCATACAAAAACAGACAGATGCCATGTGTGCCCCAGCCTTTGCATGACAGTGAGTGGCTATGGCCAGAGCCTGCAGCTGGGGAGCACTAAACCTCCCTGTAAAGTGGCTGAGCCACAGCCCTCCCAGGCTTCTCAGCAGTAACACTCCACCATTCTCCCCCTGCCTCTGTATTCATCTAAGGCTTTTTGACCTGTAAATACAGAGCAATGTCTTATGTTAAAAATGGCCAGAAGACATCAAATTAACTTTTTAGCTAGATCAGCGTCTTGCCTCTGATGGTAACCAGCTGCAGCTGCCCAGAAAGTCCACAAGAATAAAGTCACCATATATTATCCTTGTGGCTCGGGGGCTTTCTGAGCTAGATTTGGTGTCATGTTCATTTTCTTCTTATATAAACTTGTCCAATTGTTTTAAATTTGAAGATTTTTTATCACCTTATAGTGAGGAGTTCCACAGCTTCACCTACTGGGCAAAAAAATATTTTCTTCTGTACATTCATATTTTAGTGTAAATTATACCTAATGGTCAAATATTCACCAGGGTTCAAACAACTCCTCTGCCAAATGAGGCTTTGGTAAAGCCAAGGAATGAAAAGGGGCAATGTGGTGTTTGGCCCAACTGCAGCCAAATGTCTCAGCCATCCAAAAAGATATTTCTTTCTCATTTGATATTATTTACATTTATTCAGCTGCCATGTGCTTGTGACACCAACAAAAGGCAGCAACACTTCTCCAGATTTGCACAATTGTGTTCTGAGTCTTGCAAGGTTCAGCTTCATCCAAGTACACCCTGAGACAATGTATTTGCAACATCAAAGAGCTGAAATGCACCCTCAAAGAGGACGAAACACCTGCATAAGGGTCTGCGGGATTCGATGGAGCTGAGAACTGTGGAAAAAGCATCCAAGCAACTGAGGGAAAAGAATGAAGCATCAGCTTTGCCGTGTACAGCCAGAGGGCTGGGGAGCAGCGGAGAACAGCCTGTTACATGTTGCCCTCTCATGGCAAAGAACACATAGTGCAGGTACCAATACAAGCAGAAGTGGCAGTTTCGTCTTAATGAACACAAAGACAATTTGCAAACAACCTGCTTTAACCCAAGTCAAGTCAAGGTGAGCAATAATTAGCAATGCTTTGGGGGAAAGCAGTAAGGCTGTGGCACTGAAGCTGCCCATCCAAGCAGGGTCATGGGCAGAAGGTGCTGGGCATGGATCTTACTGGTATGCTTCCATCAGAACCTGGATGGTTTCCCCAGGTCCCCAGAGGTGCCAGCTCTCCAGATTTCACCCTGTGCTCTGGACACAGTTCCCCTGGCATGCCTATGCCACAGTAGTATTTCAAGGTGTCCTCTAAGATCTGGGCTGAAACTCATCTCAGAGCAGAAAACTCACAGAACGGAACAAATTTTAACTACTACAAATCTGTTATTTATCAGGATAGAGACGAAAATTTTTGAATCCCAGTCTTAAAACCCTTCTAAAAGTGACACTCATATATGCAAGAGGCACTGAAGATGGAATGACAGGCAGCTTTCTGCTTGTGAGCACCAACAGTTTTGTCCTGCTGATACAACTTTAGAATATTTGATTTGAAACCAAACCCAGTTCTCCTTACTTGTGTCAATGAAGACAGCATCCACATAGATTTTGGTACAGAAGGAGCCCAAGATAAATCCACAGGCTGGTCCAAATACCAGCATCGTAAACAGGATCCCTACAAGGAGAGAGAAAAGAGAAAATTAGTGCTAGACTCTGGTTATTCATTGCAAGTTGTTCTGCTTGTCTCCTGTAAGATGCTATTACCCCACTGATGCCAAATAGATAGGGATAGTCTCTGTGTTGAGTGCTCAAGGCAAATGAGCACCCTAAATCTGCTCTGGTTTTCCATATCTCTTCAGGAAAAAGAACAGATGGAGGTGTGATAATGCTGAAGGATTTCTATTGAGCTGAGAAGACAGTGTGGACATATGCTGTGTTTTGGTCGGCTGGCTGCTCTAAGAGATGTCTTACTCAAGAACACAAGGTAAAGCAGACCTGCCTTCTCCCCATGGGGAAACCTGTCTTTGCCACCTCCTGGTAGACAGAATTTCCAGACATTAGGGACAGCAAATGTATGAAATGAGCATTGTCACAGACTGCTGGACAAAGTCCCTTTCCAGAAGTAGGAGCACTTTTCCAAATCCATGAAGCCCACATGGATAATATAGTGTGTGTGGCTCTTCCAGCTTCTCACAACTGTTTCCTCCTCCTGCAAAACCTGCATAAAATTGCCAGTGTAAAGCCAGGAGTATTATGAGCAAATTACTTATTTGTTTCAATACAGTATTTAGAAGCATTTATTCTCATTCCCATTTTGGCCCTGAAACACGAACACTACAGGCACAGCGCCAGCTCTCAATTATCCAGGGCAGAAAGGCAGCAGGACACAAGGATAATCCAGAAAAAAAAGCAGCAAAGTTAACACAAAACATTTGTAAATTAGACAATAAGAACATATTTGGTACCTTCATGTTTGGGATAACAACAACATTTGGGAAAAACAACAAAAAGTCCCTAAGGATCTTTGTAAATGGCTTTCTGAAGGAAGCAGGGACAGTCTGAGCAGCACAGAGTACAGCAAGAGCCTGCTTGTTCCTCCTGGGGCAAGGCATTGCTGATGGACCTGTGTGCCCGGCGAGGGGGGCACCTCAGCAGAGATGTTCCAGAATGTGCTGGCACCAGTCCTGGTGTCACTGCACTTCAGAAATGGCCCATGAAGGAGTTTATTTGCATCTGGGTGCTTTGCTCGCTCTCCTAATCTCTCTGGGGGTGTTGCCCGGCATCTCAGTGCATTCATAACGCACTTCATCACAGCTATCTCAGCCCTCAAGTTCCTTATCTGGAAACTTTTAATTCCCAAGTTCCCTCTCTGTGCATTTCTTGGGAGCTGCAGAAATTTTCAGAGCTGCAAAAAAAAAATCCCAGACCACCAACCCCAGGCAAGGCAAACCGCACCTGCAATGATGGCTCAGCCAAGCAGAATAAATTGGTATGGTCAAAAGCAACTTCACCTTCATTTTAAAAATGCACAGTGCAAACTAATTCCTCCAGGCTGTTGGCACTGGGACTTGGCTGGATTAATAACCAGGGACAAAGCAGAGGTGCCTCTGGCCAGCTGCTCACACAGAAACCCAGCACATTAATGCCTTCACAGCTCTTACCTACAGCAGCAAGAGGGACAAGCAGAGGTGGTGGGAGGAAAGAAAGTGCCAGACAGTTTGAGCTGCTGTAAGGAGTCACTGCTGTCAGGGCAGCAGCACGAGCTGCCCTGCCCTGCCCTGCCCTGTCTCAGCTGAGATCAAAGCTGCAGCAGTGGCACCATGTCACAACCCATGCTGCTACCTTAAATTAGTCCCCAGGGTCTCTGCCCATAATGTCCATGTCACTCGTGGACCAGCCATCTCCTTCCCTGCAGTCACCTTGTCCTGGGTGTTTGGTTTGTGCTCCATCATCCAGCAGCAAATTGGGAAATTTGTGCTCCTCGAGCAACAAAGCTGCTTAGCAAGCCTGTGCCTTGCTCCTTTGGGGATCTATGAAGCCTCATGTGGGAGATCCCAGTCCCTGGTTACCTGCAGAAGGACTTCATGGGATATGGAATGAGTGAAGTGACAGCTGGGGAGAGCAGAGAAAAAGGGAATTCTTTTCCCAGCACAGCTACCTGCATCTCCTTCCTTCCCAGCCTGGAGGCCAGCCCCACTCGGGGCTACACAATTTCCAACAGTATTTTACAAAATATCCATGTCACACGTGTTTTGATCACTAGATGGCATTAGTGTTTGTCATTCAGCCCACAAGTGCCATGTGGAGCAGGCTGGGTGACAGTGCTGCTCATCCCTGCTCCTGGAACACGAGGGTGTTCCTGGGGTGCTCCAGCCCCACTGACACAGGGCACTCTTCACCCACGCACCTGCCACACACACAATCAGGCTGTGCCCCTTCCCTGTTTGGATGCAGGAAATCACAGGTTTTAGGATAAACTGTTCTACAGCCGTGAAGCTTTTAGTCACAGAATTTAAGGAGATGGCATCTAGCAGAGATTGCTGTACTGTGATGAATGAGGCAGCATTCAAATACCTTTGAAGACTGAACATTAATTACGAATTTCTACCTAATTATGGTCAAACACTTAAGGACACGCTGGGCCCCATATCAGGTGGGGCAGTGACAAATGGAGCTATGCAGGCAGAAGGACAAGGGCCAGTTCTACCCTCTGGGCAACACCTTTGGATGCACCAGTGTTGGGTTGGAGAGGGATGAAGTTTGTCCCGTGCTAATCTTCAAGCCACAGAGTTGCATGGCCACGTGTATGCTGGCAGAACCATAGAACAGGTGTGTGTTCCATGGAGGAAAGTGCAACACAAAGAGCACAGAAAAAGATTATCCTTCACCAAAAAAACCCCAAACCTTTTCTCCCAAAGCAGAAGAGAGCAGGGACTCGTGGCTGGTGATCCAGCAGCAGCAAGGACATGCCTGCAGAGGCAAAAAGCTCAGAAAAAGGCAAATGTCAAGAAACCTGTGGCCACTGCGGGTACAGGCACCGGCACAGGTGACAGGTGAACGCTGCCCCTCTTCACACTGTTGTATCCCAGTACCACTATGTCAGAAACAAGCCCTGTCCTCAGTTACTAAAATACCACATTTCATTTGCTGGTGGCTGCACGAAGGAACGATTTGCTCTGCAATGTCCTCACTAGAGGGCAATGTGGGATAGAGCATCCACCCAAACACCTACCTAACATCTTGCAAAAGCTATTAAATTATTATTCACCTCTAGGCTAGCTTAAAAAACCCTCATGCTAATTGTGTATTTTCTTTTTCTATAGTTTGTCCTAAAATCAAGAAAACAACTGGCTCACCCCATGCCCTTTTTATCTTTTTTGAGACTCCAAGAAAATCCTACTGTTGCAGTAACAGTATTTTACACTTTAATTCACAAAGCAAACAGATTATGGAAAAACCCTAAGCATGGACTGTCACAATGGACAGTCCAGGGTCTGTGCAGAGCAGAACCATGCTCAAGGATCAACAGAGAATGCTGCTGGGCACAAGAAGTAGGCTATTAAGCAATTGGGATGCTGTCTGTGGTTGAACATTTATGCAAAATTGAGGACTCAAGGGGAAATTAGGCAAGTTAGGATTAGCTTAAGACATCCTTCCTCTTTCGAGAAATCCTGCAGAGCTGCTGCCACCCCTGTTATTAGAACAACACTTTCCTCATCACCCACCTCGTCATGCAACCACAAAGCTGCTGCTCAGTAGAGAAGGAGATCTCTCAAAAGCCCTTTTCCCAGTCCTAGGGTTGCTGCTAAGGATAAAGATGTGCTAAATTTGTGGCTAGCTTTAACAGAACTTTTTTGGTCTTTGCCCATGTTTCCTTCTCACTTTTAGATCAATCTGATTTGATAAAGCCAGAGGACACCGATACCAGGAGCAAGCAGATCAAAGGTCTAATCCTGGCTCCACCAGTCTCCTGGGGAACTCCTACTGACGCCAATAAAACCAGTGATAAGTACAGGTATTGCAATTTTATGCTATTTTTATTTTTAACCTTAGGGCTGTTTGCTTAATTCTTATCAAATTATGGCAATTCTTAGAAATACTCCAGGGATGTGAATTAAAAACCAAACCAACTCTGCCCTGGGACAATTCAAATGTTTTGTCTGTCTGTTTTGTCAGTTTGTGTCCTTTTAGAGTACAATTACATTTTAGTTTGAAAGCGGCTAATAATTTTCAGCTTATCTTCTCTATCCCCTTCATCAGTCTCCCTTGCCTCCCAAAAAGCCAGGGGAAAAACAAAAAAGGCAGCAAGCCAGGCTGCACCGAGAAATCAGAAATATCTTCCTCCCCATCTTTTCAAATGGAACAATTTGCCAAATCCTACTTTGTCCTGTCAACTAACATTTCCCAGGGGCTGAGGAAAGGATTGGGACAGAGGGGAGTATTAGATCTGACATTTTGTGATGAGATTTTATCACTAGTAAGGCCCAAGACTGATAATGCAGTTTTCCATTAGGGCACAGGGAAGGAGCAGTAGCAGGTACCACATCTGTGTAGAGGCAGTGGCACAAGGATACTCAGTGAGCCAGGCAAAGTGCACAAGAACCAAATTGCAAAGACAGGGATAAAGGCTGTCAGTATTTCAGTAATAAGGAGCTGTCCCTTGGTGATCCAAGTTGCTTTCCAGTAGCAACAGGATCCTGAAACATAAGCAAACCTGTGTGGTTCGCAGGGTAAAACAGGTGAAGCATCAACTCAATCCCTGTAATGAATTAACTGCGGACAGTTGCTCCCAGAGAAACTCTCCTGGCTGGAAATAAGGCATCGAGGGAGACACAGCAAGGCTTGCCAGTCTCACCAAGGTGCAGTGAGGAGGCACCTGAGGTACAGGTCACCAGGGAGTAAGAGCAGGTTCAGCACAGTCACGGCTCAGAAAAAACATACGTGGCTAAAGAACACCAAGTCATTTCACTTCAAAGCCCCAGCCTCACCAGGGGAAATTTACTTTGGAGAGCTGCCAACATATGCCAGGCAAAGGTGAGTTGGGTAGGTGAGACAGGAGAAGGAAAAGCAGTATCTCCCACAGCAGGGCTGGTTATCAGAGCAGGAATCACCAGCAGTGACTCACACAGCTCACACTCACTCCCAGCCATGGGCAAACCCCTGGTGTTGCAGAGGATCCTGTTTTATTTAGCTGTGGAGATGTCACTGGTATCTGCTGGGTCCCCTTGAGCCTGGTCGCTCCCACCTTGGCATTTCCATGATTATTCACTGTGCTCCTAAGGGGAAGAACACCTTCAGCAAAGCATGTGGCCAGAGCAATACCTCCTCCCGCTTGCACCATCCCAAGGGACAGCTCTGGTGGGCAAAAGTTGATCTGTTTGGAAAGTGTGGGAAACTCTGCTGCAAGGCGTTGTCTTTGCATCAAGTAACTACATCCCTGTGGAAGACAGGATCAGGGAGGTAAATGGGATCTCTGTCAGCAACTGGATGGTTCAGCAACCATCACAAAACACAGGTTTTGGGGTGTGTAGGGGAGGGCAGAGCACACACACACTTCCTGCCATGGCCCAGGGAATGCTGCTGTGACCATGGGACAGCATCCAGCCAGGAATATCACCCCAAGCCCCTGCCTGTGCAGAAGCAAGCTCTTTCTAAAAGCACAAAGGGAGCTGGCTTTGCAAAGCATGAGATAATCTCAAAACCCTGCTTGTCCCACATTCCCCGCTGTGTGGAGGACCGGGCAGGCCAACGTAAAGGGATTACTGGAATATTGTAATTCATGTGCTCTGTGACCTGCCCTTAAAGAGACACCAGCCCAGCACCAGCCTGTGGGAACCAAACATGCTGGTACATCTGGGGATGCTGTATCCTCCTGCACGAGGTACCGGCCCTCAAGGGCTTGGGATAAAAGCTTCCACACTCACACCTGGTGGCAAAGCTCGTTGCTTCAGTTGGTTTTCTCTGATTTCTATCAGTTGATGCAACCTCAAGAAAGCACTGTAAGGGTGGAGGGAGGCTGTTTCCCACCCAGAGGGCTTCTTTCCACCTGCCAGAGTCACCCAGCACTGCCCAACCTCTCCAGCAGACAGCGTGCCCACAGGGATGCCTGCATTCCTGCTCAGCCCTTGGTCTCTCATTGCCAGCCTTCCTCATTTACCATGGCAAGACATAATTTTTCCTGCCACTCAACTCCCTGCCTACACAACCAGCTGCCCATCACCACCTCCTTCTCCCTCATGGCTCCTGCTCCCACGCACCCGCTGCAGGAAAGGTGAAGAGGTGGTGTCGGACCGACAGCGTGTTTTGATTTGTTCTGCTTCCTCAGTGCAGCCACTGAAGCGAAGGGAATGTTCAAACAGTCTGGACAGATGTTTCCAAGTGTCTGCAGCTGTCCATGAATGAGGAACAACTTTGGGATAATTCACTTTAATGTTTAGTCTTTGTTCTGATGGGGATCAAAGCAGTTCCAGCCCTGTATTGGTATGAGGTGGGGAGCAGTGAAGAGGTTGGGGGGTTCATCCCATCTGTACAGTAGCACACATATTATTTATTAGTTTTGCTCTCTGGAGTTCAAAAGCAACAGACCCCTGAAACATCCATTGAGGATTGCTCAAGTGATACCAAAGACAGCAAAGGATATCCTGGCACTCCCAAGGCAGTGAGAGGCTGAAATCCCTGCTCAGCCATCACCTTCCCATGAACATTCACTGCATCTCATTACTTTCCACCTTGTAACAAAAGCTAGTTCCTCCTTGTGGTGTGCTGCAAGATGCACAAATATTATGGAGTGCTGTAGTAATGAGTGACACAAAACATGTTTTTCTATGTTTTTTTCTAAAACATAGAAAAAACTGAGTTTTAGTTCTGAGCTCTTCCCATTGATTCTACCATACCAGCTCACTGCCTGCATCTGTGTGTGCAACACATCACCTGGAGAAAGATCTGTCAGTGGTGTCTCAACACATTCCTCACTGACAGACTTCTAGCTGCTTTTGGCCAGTGGAACAGCTCCAGCAAGCCTGCAAAGCAGAAGTGTTGGGCTGATTCTGATTTCTCCCATTTCCATGTGACCACTTGTGATGGGAAAGTCATACAGGGGTTCACTATTTGATTGCCCTGCCCTCAGCCAGTGAAAGAAATTATTACAGAGTTTGAAAACAGGCAGCCTTGGACATCTCCCATCAGCTTCTTCTTCTCTTCTGTGATCAAACCTTCCCACTGATACACCAAATCAGTTTCAGCAGCCTGTAAAATCAGCTCTTGTTTATGAAGATTTGGGTTTTTAATGCAAGCTACTCCCTAGAGTATAGAAATGCTGCAGAAGGACTTATTTACCCCTGTGTTTAATAAGACTTAATGACTGTATCTAAAGCTGGTTGGGGAGTTTCATTTACTTATCAAGAGGCAATAAAAATAAGTGACCATGCTACTTCTAATGTGCTTCTTCCAGGGTTGCAGAGAGCCCATGGCAGTGGCCTTTCTCCTGCCTGCTGGAAAAGACTATTTCACTACTTCACAGCACAGTTCTTTGTTCTGGTTTATATTTAGCACTCAGATGTTAATCCCTAAAGAGGTTGCTAGGACTTGAAAGTACCTTACATGGAGGTTTCTCCCCAGGATATCAGGGCCCCTTTTAATATTGATTTCCATCAGAATTCAGGATTTCTTTAAGGAAAAGTCTGCTGACTTGGAGATGAAATCAGATTACTAGAAGTAGGTATTTTGCCTGGTGAACCACCTTGTAATTTCGATTATTACCAAGCCTTAAGTTTGTTTTATCTAGAAATCCCTGTCCCCAGCACTATCAAGCACATATGAAAGGATCACTGTTATACCAACAACTGACAGTCCCAGGGTATCCTGATGCACACACGGAACATTTGCAGAGTGGCACAGAAAGGGATTGGATTTTTCCATTAAGAGCACAAGCTCAGGGTCCAGCCCCAAATTTTCCATAATGACTAGTACACTTGTGGAAGCTCAAAACACACTCATTAGGTGATTTTTGCCCTCATTCTGATGAGCACAGAAATAAGGAAAACAAAAGCAAAACAAAACTGATAACCCATCCCCCCCAAAAAAACCCAAAAAAACCACCTCACAAGACAAAATGCGACCAACACGATGAGAAAAAGCTCCACAACCTTCAGAACTGCATTTGCAAACAGAACAAGAAATAAAGCAGGCAATTTGTGAGCTTTGCAAGGTGAACTATGGGGATTCACTACAGAAGTCTTGGGATTAATTTGGTCCCACCAGTTAACACTGGGAGCAAACTGTTCCCCAGTCCAGTTTTCCTCCCTGGCATCCCAGTACCCTTCCAGGCAGTGGAGGGATGCCTTGCTGCATTTCTCTCCTTACTGATGGGAAGCTGGAGAAGAAATTTGCTTATGCTAATCAATCCCTGGCACCAGTCACACAAGAGCTAATCCACTGGCAATCTCCATCAGTCTCTGCATATTGAACCAAAGCAGTGAACACTCACGGAGGATTATGAACGCAGTGGCATTGTTGTAGCAGTGTTTTCCTACTTAAGCTGCAATCATTTTGATGCCCTGTCTCCTAATATTTACACACACTCTACACACACAGTGTGCAGAATCACATCAGTGTGTGCAAGCACCCTGGTCAGACACTGACTATGAAAACACACACATCACGTGGTGATTTCATACACCTCCCTGCACCCCATGCTGTCTCCATCACCCTCTGCCAAAATGCTCATCTTCATGCAGGTTATTTCTACAAACCAGCATCCTTGAAGACAGGCATGTTACTTAATCCTCACAACAGATATGTCTCCTTCTGCAAAGGTTTTACAGGTAGTTTGGACAGGGATTGCAAGACATTAGAGACTCTGGCTGGGTTAGGAGAAGTCTTGAAAAAAAAGTGAAATAGTCAATTTTTCTGTCACTTTCTGCAAAGAGGAAACAAAGAAACAAACAAAAGCATGCCCAAATCCATGTTCTATCAGTCAGGTGTGTCACAAAAAGCCAATGCTGAGCGATCTCTGAAAATTAAGGACAAGGCACTTATTCCACCTACCCTGCTGGCTCACATTCCTGTCCCTGAAACTAGCTTGTTATCACATCAGAAGAAGTCAGCTCAGTTGAAGAAGTGGGTACAAGCATGCTCCTAACTATAGCGTGCAAATCCAGGGCAGGCTATTTACACCCTGCCGCACGAGCCCACGAGCCACCGATTCCACACCTCCAACATACGGTGCAAACACACCAGCCGCAGCCGTGGGCTTCAACCAGAAATTTCCACCTTGCAAGCAATTTTTCCCTGTGCTAATTACCTTGGGAAGCAGCCACCAAAGAGACTTTGGAAGAAAAAAGCCACATGCTCCAATGCCAAGTGTGGTTTTTTGAAGGGGTGAAGTCACACGCCTTGGAGTTGTGTTCATCTCCTCTCAGCCATTAAACACAAACACCCGTTTCACCAAATCCACGACGCCTCTGTAGCTGCAGACGGGCAGATTTCCTTGTGTTATTTCCCAGGAATTGTGCCAACTGGAGGTTTGTGTGGAAATATACTTTCAGGGCACTTTTCTCTCTCTGCATGACTGCAGCTCTCCTCTGAGTTTGCTGACTGATGTTCGCTTTAATACTGGGTGGGTTTGATCCTATGTGGGAGTGTAGGGATACATTAAAGATCTGCACAAAACTCTTCCCACCACGCTCTGCCCTGGTCAGACAAGCTGTCTACCCCACTTGTAAGCGCAATCTGTGTTTGCTCAATAGACATGAGCCCCTTTTGAGGCTTTTGCACATTTTGATCTTCATCACTTGAATTCTGCACAAGTCAGCATCTTCTTATACTCTAAAATACATGAGGAAACAAAAAACCCAGCATCTCATACAACTGAGAGTACAATGAGCTATTCACACATAAGGTTCTCAGAGACTGTAAAATGTGAATTTTGGCATTTGGAGGTTGGTGCAACACCACCTTCCCTTTCTTTTTATTTAGTTATTTATTTATTTTCAGTTGTGTAGCAAGTTCAGCACAGACATAACACATTCTTTTGAGGATAAAAGCTGCCAGAACTGCCTCCCTCTCTCTCTAACCTTGGGCTTGGGGGTATCCCTTCCCTTCCCACATACCTCAAATGAGAACACGTTTCATTTCTAACTGAGGTTTTATGTCAATACAGCCAGCTTGCTGCCTTTCTGAACAATGATGAGTCAGGAAGAAAAGTTCAGCTCTGCGTTCTCCCTACTGGGCCTCCTACACGTCTGTCTCACCATTTGAAAAACTCTTTCCTGCAATATTCCCCATTGCCCCTTCCCACCTCTCACCTGCCTGCTGCACAGGGCCACTGCTGCATTTCCAGTTTTCCTAATGCCTCTAACAACATTTGTCATTTCTTCCTTGTGCTGACAGCACTTGGGATTTCAAGACCTTTCCTTTTAGCATCATCAAGAGAAGGGATTTTCCAGGGTTAGAGGACACACACTCATTCATCTGGTATGGTGCTGGATACCCCAACAGCCCACAGCTCCCCAAATCCCTCTCTCCTCCCAGCTGATAAAGCTGTTACACACACATACATGTGTAGCTCTCCATCACAAACACAGCACCTGCCACAGAGTCTGAGTCTCTGAACAATGGGTGAAAAGTTCATATTCCTGCTGTTCAGGCATTTCCATGCCAAGAAAACCCTCCTACTGCCCCATATCACCCCTGCTCCAGCGATCCAGCTCAGCTGATGGCTCCCTGGGAACATAAGCAATTCTAATTTATTTTTCTCCTTTTGTTTCATGTTTTTTCAAAAAGTCTGGGAGGTAAACTCAGAACAATTAAAGAGCAATGCAATGCAAGTTCATTCATCCGTGAAGCAATGTAGGAAGAAGAGAGTGTCCAAAAAGCAACAATTCCCCAGGAGCTGTCTGGGCATCTCCTGCCCTCCCAAAAGCCATGAGCAAAACTCACTTTTAGCAAGAGCAGTTTTCACACATTTTATGATGTCACTTCAAATCTCCCTTTCCTTGGCTGCTGCTCAGGTACAGATGATGCTACACGGTGGAGGATGAGTCACAGGCAACTGGCACTGGGTAAGCCTATCCTAAATTTCTGAAGCAAGGAGAGGCCTGGGAATCACCGATGATGTCAGGCAAGCTGCTGGGAGCCCAGTGCTGATAGCAGTTATCTGTACCAACCATTTAGGAAAGTGCTGCGCTTTCCTCTGCACAATAGATTTAATCTACTCTGGTAATGGCTGAGCTGTCAGGAAGGAAAGGAAATTAAAAACAAAACTTGTGTTGTCCCGCTTCCTCATATTGCAATCGCCATCAGAAAAAAAACATTTGCTTTTGACAATAGTCATTCTCTGCCCTGACCCAGATCTCACTGAGGTTTAGGGGAACTCTTGCACTGACCTTAACTGGCTTTGGACCAAATCCAGCATTTGCTTCTTACGGCACATAAATGTCTGTTCTTACAGATATTTCAGGTGCTGGCCTGGAACCTGCCAGACTTGACACGGGAATCCTGCACCTCCTTCCTACCCATCTCCTCCCTTTGAAGTCTCTCACTGCAGAGGCTGCTCAGCCCTTGGCCATGCACAGGTTGCAGCTCCACCTGCTTCCTTTGGACAGTGGCAGGAATGTGCCAAGGTGTCCCCAAAGCTTCCACGGAGACTGCTGTGGGAAATAGTTGTGGCTCCAGCTGTGCTTTGCTTCCCAGAAATGCTACTTCTCAACAAGCTCTATGCAAACTTCCCAGCAAGAGAAACTTGGAATGTCTAAATACATATTATTTATGTGTGTAACAGCACTATGTTCCCACAAAATTTTGCAGGGTAGGCAATGGGGGTGATCCAGTCTGACAATCCCCTCCAAATATCCCCCCCAATTACCCCATATGGGGAAATCTGAGGGATGCCAGATGCCAGTCTGTACTGGGGGGTGGGGAGACTGGCTGGATGCAGGATAATCCCCCAATCTAAGATTACTTCCAATGTAATTGTTTAGCAGTCGGTCGCACTGTAAGCACAAACCCTGGAGACCAGATCCAGAGGACCATGTTCCTGAGGGAGAGTTATCCAGCATTTCATCCCTAGTGCACAGCCCTCCCTCCACCTGCCAAAACTACAGGCCACATGGATGTTTTCCTGAGGTTTCTTACAAAGTCAGAAGCTGTGGGGAGCTGCCAGCCTCTCCAGTGCTGCTTTCATAAGAGTATTTCCCTTTATGCCAAGGAGGACCCTGTCCCTGAAGAGTCTCTTTCTGCTCAGGGGAGAGAACAGCTGCTGCTATCATTATGGGCTTGTCTCCCTTAATTAAGCATCCACAGCCACAGATGAAAGATGAAACAAAGCCCTTTTCCAGCCCTCCAGGAAAGGGGTTGCATGGAGACTCTGGGAGAAGACAGCAATTCCCCCCCAGTAGACCTGTAATGTTTAAGTTGAGAAGTGAATTAAAAGCACCTAAACATCCCATTTAAGATCAATCACATCAGAATGGCCCAGTTAAGGGTGTTTAGTGGGAGGTCATCCTTGCCTTAGGGAAGCAACCCTAGTTGGCCAAGTAGGATGAACACAGGAAGGTCCATGACGGCCTCTTATTACTGAAACAGGTTGTTCAAAATTGTTCCAATTACTCCTCCTCAGTGACCTTTCAGGAGCTGCTATGACTCTGCAAGGTCACTCTTCTGGGTGTAATGGCTTTAATGACAAATACCCAATTTCCACTTTGTTCAGAGATGTCCACCTCTGAATTTGCTACTTTTTGATGGGCTTTATGTTCTCAAGAGGGTGGAAGTGCATGTTTGTTCTGCCTTTTGTTTTGTTGGTTGGTTTGGTTTAAAAAAAAAAATACAAGACCCTTAATTCCGAAATCTTTGGCTTCAAGCTGCTTCTCTTTATAAGCATCCCTTCATCCTGATTAGACAAAAAGAGTGTTGCAATCAAACAAATAACTGCAGATATCTCTGAGCAGTAGTCCTTTGAGTCACTTTGGTGCTGTCACTCCTAGTCCATCTCTAGTGTGGCTCTATTAATGAATAAAGGGGTCTCTCTCATTTCTCTGACTGTTTATTACCCCATTTCCAGCAATCACCTTCTAGAATATGTTTACCCCTTAAGACTGTACAGGCAACTGCTCAACAAGTGAAACCAGTTTCAGACAACCAAGCTATTCTGGCTGGACCTGAGGTGGATTCAGAGGTTTATAGAGCTTATTAGCACCAACATGCTGCAAGTCCTGCCAGCTGAACTGCCAGAGCTGCCATTTCCAAGCCCACTCCTGTGAAGCAATCCAAGTTAAGATACTCATACTTTTAAAATAATCCAGCTAAAAAAACTCTTACAGAGAGGAATCCTACAGAGTCTGTGACAGGAAGCTGGAAACAGCAATTTCCAGACCAGGAAATAGAGCTGCCTTTTTTATCATCATTTCATAAGGTTTATCTTTATTGCAAAGTTCTGGTAAGTGGAATTGGTCAGAAAGCCTTTGATGGACCAGTGTGCCACTGGAAAAACACAGTGGATGAAGTCAGAATACTTTTTGAGACTGCGGCTGCTTATCCTTACTTTAGTTTTTGGGAGAGGATTAAAAAAAAGGACAGGATATTGAAAATTCTCCCCAGAAATTCAAAACTGATCACGCTATTATTTCGGGGGTTGAAAAAACATTGTCACTTTTATGTGACGGCTTTTCAGAGTGCATGATACAGAGCCAAATAAAATCAGAGTTAACAAAACCACCGATCTTGCAAGACAACTTTGTTCTCAAACGTTCCGTGTGGAAAATTTTGAAGTCTGCCCCGTTCCTCTACTAGCAGAGGAAGGCAGGGCCGTTCCCTGCAGAGCCAGGCCCTTGCAGGCCGCAGAGCCGCTGCCTCTCTGGCGCTGCCAAGCCCTGTGGGACGCGTTTGGCTGGCCCCCACACACTGCCACATGTTTCAGCTGGTGTGGCTTTGGACGATGATCTACTTTCATTATTTTTGGCAGAGTTCGTCGCATTCTTTTGGACAGTAATTACATTTTCCAGGGCAGGCTTTCTGCCAGAGCTCAAAACGATGACCAATAGGCCCTTTTTAACCACCTGCTATGATTCCAGCCTTGATTAGTTATTAATGTGCTGTGGAAACCCACTGCAAGAACCACCCTTTCTGGTCATGTTACCAACCCAGCTTCAGGGAGAGGGAGGCTTGAGAGGAGAACAGGGAAATACATAAGCAATGAAAACAGACATTTGGAAGGTCTGAAACTACAGAGATTTTGTGGAATGGTACACGAATGGGGACCTGCCTTGTCCCCACATCAGCTAGGATCGAGCAGCTTTGATATGATATGAGCAACCCAATGTTAATGATACCTAAAAATAGAAATAAAACTCCTTTTAAAAATCTGGGGTCCTTCTCACCCAACAAATATCAGGCTCCCATTTTCTTCTTGTGCTCTCACTGGCTCTGGGGAATGAGAGGCTTGAAAGTGTTGGGTTTCTCCAGGTCTATGGGCACCTTCTGACTGCCTCCTCCCAACAAACACCGCCTTCATGGGCTCATTCGTATTTGACAGAAAGCAGGGATCTTAAACACACTAAATTCTTATGACTGGAATGAATACGTGGTCCTGGAACAGCCCTGTGCTAGCTCCAAAGTAGCAACAGCCTTGCCACAAATGTTGTCTGTATTTATAGGTATTGTAGAATCTTTTTGTGGGCAATCACAGAGAGATCTCAAAGCTCAGTTCATCTGTGGGTTGGTAGGATGTTGCAAGTTTGCCCTGGCAGGAAAACAGGTCTTTCAACCCAAAGAAAACCTCTCATTTCCTCTACCTTTTAATTTCTACCCTCTAATTTTCACCATCTCCTCGTTTTCAAAAAAAGCGATGATGGTTCAGTGGCACACGGGGACCAAGCCTTGCATGAAGACAAGTCACACTGTCTCTTGCTGAAAGGAAGTAAGAGGGTCCTGTCACTGTGTATCACACATGTCAGGTATTTTCTTTATTAAACCACAGAGGACAGACGATTGAGGCATCAAGACGCTAAGGGATGTGACCAAGCACGCTCCCAGGGTTTTAGGGAATGAGGGTCCTGATCTTACAGCTCTTATCTCCAGAGATTCCACATTAAATATGTTGCAGTCGGCTCTGGTGGATCCCTTCTCATAGTTTGTGCCGTCAGCCACTGAAGAGTCTGTCCTTCTCCTTTTAATAATCAAGTCTTAATTTTAACTTCACTCATCGAGCACAGAAACAAGTCAAGGGCTTGGCAAAGGACACAGATGCTTGGCACCTTCACAAAGCAGCAGTCCCGAAGCGAGGAATCACAATTACACTCAACAGGAATTTCTATTCTCTACAGGTACCAAATTTTAAAGGAAATGTGACTCGCAATATTGTTGGTGTTCTGAATAGAAGCTAAAACCCAGCAAAAAAACACCATTAATCCTAATTTAGGTCACTTAAATGGCAGATTTCTTTGTAGACTTGGTCATGACTATGTATTGTCCAGCATGTATAAAGCTCCCTGACAACTCTTTCACTCCTTCAAAGCCATCAGGATTTCTTCAGCCAGGCTTCCATGGCATCCTCCCAGCCTCTCAGGGCTGGTTTGCAGCTTCCCTCTGAGTAGATATCAATAAAGCTACCCACAGGATCTTGATAAACATTAATGTGAAACTGTCATATATATGCCACCAGATCTGCACCCTGCGGGGAACACAGGAAAATTACACACTTGGTTTCGTAGTAAAGCATCACCCATGAAATGGCCATCTCAGGGGAACCTTCCACCTTCACTTTCACTCTGTTCTTTTATCATCTCCCAGAAGTTTTTATTAATAAAGCTAGCACTGTATTTGTAAGGATCCAGAGTAGACACACAGAAGGCACTCTTTATTTACTGAGATGATTTTTGCTTTTCAAAGCAGGCATAAGTCTGCCAGAAAGCTCTGCCCCTGCCAGTGTAACCTGAACCGTGGGAAGGAGAAAGGGACTTGGTTTTTCACACTATGCAGGTTTTGCTCCTTTTCTCAATGAAGCTGCAACTCTAAAACCATTTGCAGTTAATTCTTCTCATCACTTTTTCCTTTACCTGATCAAATCCATGATTTAATAAGCTTAGCATTCCGTGGAGATAAACATCTACAGACACCACGGAGGTGCCTCAGTACATGTGGAGCTGCCAAGAGAAGGAAAGCCCACCACCACTCATAGCTTTAGAGGCTTAGATTGCTCTATGGAATGTTTGGCAAAGTAGCACAGTAAAAAGAAAAGATTTTTCCATCCCTGTGAAAATAATTCCTTTAGTCCAATGTCGAGACAAATCATCAGCCCTTGTGATTTATTTTGCCAAAAGAAACATTCCCAAGACACTTAACTGAAATTATTGAAACATGATGTGTTGATAGAGGGGAAAAATAGCTACCTAGACTTTGCTTCATCTCAATATTATATTATATAAAAAAATCTTTTGCGCCTCCACCCAAATGACATAATGTTGACCATCTCCTGTCGAGTATTTGGATAAACTTGATGCAAAACACCTCAGCTTGAAAGAAGTGACCTTACAGAACATTTGCCACAGAGATAAGTGTCCATCAGACACTACCCAGCAACCACCTTTCAAGGTTCATTGTGCAAACCTGATGTGTCTTGTTTACCCAGCAGAAAGGTGCAGGGATCACAAGGGGGTTTCTGATCTGGAAGTGACCTTTATGAACGTTCTCAAACATGGAGGTTGTAGCAGAAAGTTTTAATCATTGCATTTTGGCAAGACTATGCACAATACTGTAGCAGGGCATTTGTTTAAAGGAAATTACCTGGGCACTGAAGTCATAGAGTATTTTCATCTCCAGTGACTAACTGAAACCTTCAGGTAAATTATTACATCTTTCCACTTAGGAAAGATAAAAGTTTTTTATGACACTGAATGACCATTAACCACAAAATACCAATAGGGGACAGCAGCCATTCAGAATGATGACTAAAGTGTGTGTCACAAAGGATGGTTTGGAAGCATACAGTTTTCACAGTCTAAATAGGTTGGAGTCCATCTAGTTCACAACTCCAGGAAAACGTATCACTGCTCTGCAGTATTGTGGCAAAGCTGTTGGGTCACATCTACTTTATCACCATAGTCAATGTAGGACTGCTCTTCCTTGCTTTTGCAAGGGCATTATTTTCAGCTGTCTAGATGAACAATTTTACCGTGCAGAACGGAGCATTCGTACTCATTGCTAATACTGAACTAGTGAACAAGGGGAGAGAATGAAGACAGGAAAAAATGTACTTGATGTTGCATGTGAAAACCACTATTCCTTTCAATAGCAGGTACTGTAATACAAAGAGAGGTGTTGACTGACACAGTCTGAAATTCTAAAACCCTCCTGGGGACACAGAGATCTATGATTCTGTTAATAAAGGACGCTTCATCCATCCTGAAGTGACAACACTACACAGGCTCTGCTGCAAACAGTGTGTTTAATCCTGCCTTTTGACTGCTCACTAGCACTGATCCTGCTTTCTACACCCTGCTGGATACGAAACATGCTGCAACCTCCTTGTTTGGCCATGGCAGGCAGGGAACAGAGCCCTATCCCCCAAACCACCACTTTGTGCCACTCCTCCTCCTCCTCCACAGCTTGCAGAACAAAGCGCTTGCGCTCCTGTCACAGCAAGAAAAGATAATGTGGAGGAAAACAGGTCACCTCTTGCTACACAGAGGAGACAAGCCATTCCACAGACCTTTATAGCCCTGTAATACTGGCATTTGAAATAATTCTGGGCTTGCACAGAAGTGCTGGAGAGTTGAAGACAGGTTTTAATGTGTTTGAAAGGGGGGGTAAAGGAGCTTGATGAGCTCCTTGCTGTACACCTCAGATACAACACCTACAGATCTCCTCACCTGCTCCTGAGACAGGCATGGAAAGCCCAGCCCTTGGCATGGGGGAGCTTGCTTTCATTTCACTGTTCTCAGCTTTTGTCATGGGTGATTATGAGACCTGAAAACCCTCCAGACTGAACAATTGCACTTCCAAACCTCCTGGATGCTCTCAACCCAGCACTTCCAAAAAAGATTCCCAGTTAGGACTACTTTTTTCATGACCTGCCAAAGGAAGAAGAGGGAACATTAGCCCAAGTGTTAGAATATTTCTCCCTCATCTGTCTGCAGGACACCACAACTCAATTGCTTCCCTTGCCAGGGAAGTACATACACCACTCCCTGTCTGATCCCAGATTTCACACGTGACTGTTTCTGAATTGGAACCAAGCCAAAGGTTCCCAAACTTCTCCCCAACTCATATGCTGTCTCAGGGTCTCAATTTTATTGCTCAGGAAGCAAACTGGAGGAGAAAAAAAAGAAAAGAGCAGCAGGAGCAGTCAGAAAAATCACATTTGTTCCACACAAAAAATCTACCCCTTTCACTAACGAGTGCTTCTCTCTCCACAGAGGTTCTCAGACACATCTACATAAGAGGCTTGACTGAGCTTAGCTCTCTGGAATATGTGTCACGCCAGACCCAAATCACAGCGCTGTGATGTCATGGCCAGCAGCAGCTCAATTCCCAAGACTTGCCTTTTTTGCACCAAAATAGCAGTTAAGCCTGAACAGGAAGTTCTGAAATATTCATAACGATGGAATTAGAGGTAACACTTAATCCTCATTACTCACTATTGGTATTTAGGCAGCATACTGTCTGGCTCGTGAATAATCCAGAGGCAGGAGGCAAAAGAAGTTAATATATGTGAACAGGGCACTGTCAGTTCTGAAAAGTGACTCTGTGCTGCCTGTTGGCTCTGTGTAATCTTTGTGGGCAGAGGCAATGCAAATTCCTCTCCCTTTACCTGTCATTGTAAGAAAAATTAGAGCTGGCATGAATAAAGAAGAGAGGAGACAGTTCCATCATACTGTGCTTCCAGCTACCTGGAGCCGTATTTACAGCGTGAGAGCCGCACTGAAACTCCCCTGCCTGTTTAAGCACAGTTTGGTGGGTGGTTCTCCATGCCTACACCATCATGTCTGCCCCACAGCAGTAACAAAAGTTGCTCTAAGACTTCAGCCACAGACAAATATTCCCTTTCAAGTGCAGCCGTGACCCTTTTTTACTTCTCGTTATTCCTTTTGCTGGCAGTCAGGGCAGCTGGCGGAGCTGTCAGTGCAGAGGCATCCTGCCTCGCTCCAGTCAAGAGGAACCAGATTAGCAAAGACCCGTTCCTATGCTCAGTCACCTGGCTCATTTTGGTTTAGGGATGGATCAGAGGAGCAACTCTGCCTGCTGGGATCAAGGGTCAGCATCTCCTAAATAGCAGCTAGAGAAATAAACTGCAGCTGACACAGAAGAGGCTGGAAAGGTCAAATCTCTGTGGCCTTGGTTTAGTAACAACACTCATTTCAGGGACTGAACATTCCACAGCCCTTGATCTCAGATTATTTTGAGGGGTGGAAAAAAAAAGGTCAAAATATTGCCTTTCTTCCCTTTGAAGAAAGAACAAACTGAGAGCAGAATATCTACTTTGCTTCCTGCTGCTGGCAAACAGCAGAGGAGACAATATAAGCCAAGCTTTAAGGGGTCTCCCCAGCACCCCATCACCAAACATCTCACACACCTTGTGCTGGGTACCACCCAAGTGTTGTTTCTGGCTGTGCTACATCTTCCCTTTACTGCTACAAGGACACAAAAGCAGCAGCCAAGCTGAGAGTCCATCTGCCCCCATCACACCAATTTCCTTACCCTTCAGCCATGCTTTCCTCTCGTTCTCCTGGATGAAAGCTCCTGTCTCATCCCACTGCCATGACCAAGGCATCTCACTTCCACTCAACACATTAAAACCCTTCAAGAATGGAAATTGTTGCATTCTGACAAAGCCAGTAAGAACTGGGGTTTTCAGCAGAAGCCTTGAGATCACCATCTAAGGCATCAGTGCAGTGAGGGAGAGAGGGGGCATCCACAGAGACTCTGTACCAATAGAAAAAGGTCTAAAAAATGGACTCTCAACTAGTAAAGCCCTTCAAAGCACTGCAGAGAAAATACTTTTCCTTCTTATTCTCAGAAGTATAAATATTCATGTTTCAGTGCTGCCACTGTAAATGAGAACATGTTTGGTACCACCACATACTTCACAGGTTCTGCAAGTCATCTCAGTGATGGGGTGACAAAGGCACAAGTTCAGGATATTGCCACCACAGAGAGGGCTGTGACAAAGTTTTGAGTAGAGCACAGTCACTCCAGCTGGCTTCCAGCCCGTCAGCACTTGTATCCCTGCACTTGCAGCCTGCCAAGGGTCAGAGAACTGATCTCCAAAGTGACCTGAGTGATGGAAGTAAAACCTGATTCTCAGCTTGTGAGTCCTGGCATGCATCAGGCAAGTTTAAAGGCAGTTCAGCTACCTGTCACATTGCAGAGCAGCCTCTGTTCCAAAATGACAGGTGATGTGGGTCAGTGCTCAGGTATCTCCATCTGGTTGTGAAATGCTCTACAGACGTGGGAGAGCAGTGTGACAGTGCTCTGGTTTGTGCAGAGAATGCTGCAAGGCAGCAAAGAAAAGAGAAAAGGAGATTCACTCATCAGCATGCAAGAGTGTCAAACTGGCAGAGCCTGTCCTTTCCACCACTGGATTCTGCCCTGTGGAGACAGAGAAGTGTAAGCACAGAATAAAGCAGGATGTTCACCTCTGACATTAGAAAAAGAAAAAGAGCAAAAAGCCTGCTGCTTACTCACAGCTCCTCTGGGCCGTCCCTGTTGTGTGGGCAGCAAAAGCTGATTGCAGATTGCTAACAGTAGTCACCACTGCCATCTTCAAAATTGCCATTTGCAACTGATTAATTAATGCTGCCTGGATACAGACTGTAATGTTAATTAAGCTAAGGGGGACTTTTCAAAAGCAATACTGATGAGTGCTACACTCTGCTGGAAGGGGCTGAACGTGGTTGTCATTCCCCTCCAGAAACAGGGAAAACAAACAAACAAGCAAAGTATAGACCTGAACAAAACGGGTCCTAGTACATTTTTAAACAGATCACATTTGGTTAATTTCTAATAAATGCTATCCAATTTAATTTCCAGGGCTAGAGGCAAGAATAATACAGCCCTGCTGTGTTGTCTTCATCTGTCTTCTAATAAACTGATTAGAGCCCAACACGTTAAAAGCTCTGTGCACCATCATCCGTTATTCAGGTCCCTAAAAGATGTTAATTAACCCGCATGTTCTGAGAAGCTCCATTGTAACACATACAATAGGGAGCCACATGGCACAGTCAGAGCACGTGTTGCTTACTCGTTTTGACTTAATTACATGGGCATGATGCCAAGGTGGTACTGGAAGAAAAAATACAGTATGGCAGAGACAATGTCCAGATGTACACGTCAGCTTACAGTTCATTATTTTACTAGGGAAAAAACCCAAATAAATCCACCTTTCTCTGTTCTTAGCAACAAAAAACCCCCATGTAACTTACTCAGAACGAGGTTATGTCAGGCAAACCTGGTATTAACAAGACAGGTTTGGGTTCAAAAAGCAGCACTTCAAAGAGTTGATCCTACCATGAAGAAGATCGGAAAGAAAAGCTCTTTTTAGGTCGAAATGCAAACCATAAACTAAAGGAATTGTAGGAAATTAATGGGGTTTTGACTCGACTCCTGCTCCCTCAACCTTTGAGAAATTAGTGGAAAGACTAAGAACAAGAAGGCTCTGTGTTAGCCCCACAGGCGTGGCATGTGCATGCCCATCACACGGAAAGAAGCTGGACAAGATGCATTACCCAGACCCCCACCAAGTATACACAAAATAAAATCTTTCAGAGGTTCAGCACAAAATAAAGTGTTTCAGACTGCAAAGTTCAGTACACTTAAGTGATTAAAAAATGCTCTTCTAAGGCAACAAAATTCACTCTCCCCAGAGTGCAAGGCTTGGGAGTCCATGATAAGTGTAAGAATTACCTTACTATTTGAACATGATAAAATAACATGTATTCAGCCAAAATCACTGAGCCACAGCTGTTTGCACAGAAAATTATATTTCTTCCTAAAATCTAACCCTGTGGTAGACACTGCATGGAAAACCTGGGGTCAAATTTGAAAGCTGGTGAAACTGCAAGCACTAAAGCCAACACAGTGCAAAGGGACCCAAACAGCTGTAATGCTGCACCTCCAAGGCTGCAGGGCTGAGATTTAACAGGACATCAGGTAGACCACCCAGCCTCCTGCAAAACCTGAAGTATTTGAATGGTGTTTTTTAAACCCAGTCATCAAACACAGAGTTAATCAATGCACACGGGGAAGGTTTTTGAACTGCTGGTGACTGGTTTCCCAGAGTGGAGTCTCTGGTTTATGCAGTGGGCAGTTTGTGCTGTTTGGTGAGAAAGGACTGTGCTGAACATCCACACACTGCATGGGTTAAAATACCTTACCTGTGAAACTGAGGTGATGGATATCAACATGAACCACTGACAGGTTTATTCTGCTAATTTGGGGCCAGTCCAACAATCACCAGATATAACAAACATCACCCCTAAAACAGACCAGAGGCGATGAACGCCAGCACTTTGAACACTAAGCTAACTCACCTCTCTCTTGAAAACCTCTCCCTTTTTCTTTTTTTACATTTTCAATAGAAAGCAAAACTTGAAAAAACAAACCATAACAAAACCACAGACTTCTCCTATGAGGCTTTGAGGATCATGGGCAGGTGAGGTTGTGAGAAGCACTGCAACCCCTGGCAGGAATGGGTTCTCCTGCTGGGATGCACCCAGAGTAACTTGGATAACTCGGCAGGGCTTGGCCAGGAGCACACCAAGCTCTTGTTTGAAGGGGTCACAAACAGCAGCTGGCCCCACAGAAGCTCTGTGTAGCCCAGCACCTCGCTCAGAGCTTGCTGATAAGGGCAGGACTTTGCTCGGGGGCAGGAACTGATGCTGTCCCCCATGATTTCCATGCTCTGTTTCCCGGCCATAAATCTAAGGCAGCTCCATAAATCTGCTAACATAAACTGCTGGTGGGAGTTAGGCAAACACGACACATGCAATGGGAGGTCTGGTGGGAGCCTACCTTTTGTTCATCTCCTAGCACTGCTGGTATGTTTTTTTAAAGCTGTTTCAGAGCTGCTCGATCTGACAAGCGCTTGTGATTTCATCCAGCACAGTCTCCAGCCTCTGGGAGCATAATACTTTGTGCCATACAAGACTTCTGTGATGGAGTTTCAGAGATCTGTGGTATTAGGATTTTGTACTTAAATGCAGAAGACAATTTGTTCCTTGTTCTTGGGAAGGAGGAACTTGAAGACATGAAAAAATTTGTAGAAGAATTTAATGCTAAATGAAAAATCTGCAAAGGTTACTTAGCTCAAGCTGTCCTTAAGCCCTTGTGTGTTCTAGGGAACCAAGTATCAGGGTCAAGTTATCCCACGTGTATTTATCACAGATCCCATCTCTTTCCTGACACACATAGAAATTTGGAGAGGAAAAGGCAATTTTAAGTTCTCTTCCACTCATCCTGCTGAATCAAAGATTTCTCTTTGATGCGGCTCCTGCTTTCTTTGATACAAATGTTGAATTCTCCCTGTGCTTTCTCTGGCCTCAGGAGTGCAGTCTTTAGAGATGGACCACTGGACTGATCATGGGTTTGACCCCCCTTTTTAAAAAATAAAAGGAAAGAGCCAAACAGAAGAACTTGATAGTTGCTGAAGTAGCTACTCAGTGACACAGAAAGTTCCCTTCTGAGATATATTCTTCTGGCAGAACTGTGAAGGTGGAGCAGGTCCCCTGGCAGGAAGGGAACACACCAGCACCACCAGGATTTTATTCTATCCTATGCTGACCCTTCTGCACATGCACCCAGCAATTCCTACTGCTGACAGTGGCAGTATTTTTATGGTCACCCTGTATCAATGCAGATGCCATTAATGTGTCTGTGTCTATCAGTGTAAGTAATAGTGCAGTGTTAATTGAATGGCTGAGTGTTCATTTCATCACATATTAACACTGCTAAAAGTTATATAATTCAGTTCCCAGGGAACATTTTACCGTACACTATGAACTACCTCAAGAAAAGAAAAGGCCAAGACAAAGCAAACCAGCTCCTAGCAGCTTCTCCCCTCTTGGAGAGCTGTTATTTAATCAGCTTTTATTTCCATTATTTATCATGTGGAAGCAATTGTGCTGTTCCAGTGGCTGTAGCTTAAAAAGTAATAAAATATGGTTGTGACACAACAATACCTGGATCCTTCAGCCAAACCTTGCATTTCAGTGTCAGGATGTACAAAATATTAATCATCTGATGCAGCTGCTGCTGCCTTTGTGAACAGAGCATATATTTCACTGCACCCTGGCATGTCTCTTCTCCTGAGGGCTTTTATTAAAAAGAGCCCGTGAGTTACTGAAGCATTAAGGTTTCCAAGCCAGAAATTTGACCCAAAATCTAAGTTTATAACGCTCTTGGAAAATATTTAAATCAATGAGCAGACCCAGACCTGTAAATCACAGCAAAATAACACCCGACACACCATTATACAACAAATCTTTCTTAAGAAGAGGCGGCTGATGAAGCTTAGCTCCTGGCATCATTATTTGCAATGTTTTGTAACCAAGAAGGCCAGGTTCCTACTTAGGGATTAGGTAACCAGACAGAGTCAGAAAACATTAGGACTGACAAACCCCTTCTTAGGCTTCATTTTTGGATCATGAGTTTTGCAATACTTCAATGAAGGAGAGTATTAGCACAATGCAACAGCTCAGTAGTAACACATGATGTGCTTGGAGGGGAGCAATGAAGGGCAATCTCTGATGATGATGATGATGATGATGATGATGATGATGACGACCATGACCATGACCATGCACTTGGGCTGCCAAGGCTGGGTCAAGGCTCTGCTCTTTTCTTGGCCTGGCACAGCAGTAGCAGCCCAACAGAAGTGGCTCCAGCTCATTGGAGCACCACAACTTTAGGACAAAGCTCACGTGTCTGTTCACCCCAGAATTTCAGAAAAAGGAACACGGAAACACAAAGGAGGATCAGAACATTTCTTCTGGTGTCAGTGTCACTCCTGATGAGAACCAGGTCATTGAAGAAGAGCTATTTCAGACTAATTACAAAAAGGGATCAGCATCTAAAAATAAAGCTTTGAGTGCCTGAACTATATTAAAGGCAGATAACTCACAACCAAGGAGCAGAGGCCACCTTCCCCAACATGTCCAGACCTCCACTGAGATGTCACTGAAGTGTATGGCTAACGTGGGAGCGGCATGCAAAGGACAACAGCCACAGCTCTTGAGTGATGGCATCAATATACAGGAGCCTCAGTCTAGGAGGTTTTGAAAACAAAGAACCCCACAGCATTACTGTAATTACTGCTGCTGAGGGGAACTTGTCAGCTTCGAATTCACAGCTATAACTGATGCATGAACTGGCCAAATATCTGTTACCTCTCTCCAGCATCCCTCCTGTTTAGACATGTAAATGATATATCCATAGATACTCCATCCTCCAAGGACTGAGAAATGTTCTCAGAGGCAAATCAGTCCACGTGAGACACAAAGCACCCTCTGGCAATGCCCACCTCTTTCCACAAGCTCCACATCCAGCCTTCTAGCTCTAAAAATGTGCCAGACATTGAGAGTGTCCCTCCAGATGAGGATGTCTCAAGGCCACCCTTCACCCCAACTTTAGCAGAGACTGCCAAATCAAACTTCCTGGTGGAAGTCAGGAGCAAAATACCTTTGGAACAAGAAGGTGGGAAACAGGGTGCAAGGTTGCACAGCCACCAAATGGGCAGAGCCTCAAAGCTTGTTTGATATATGCAAACATGCCAAAGATCAGACGTAGATTTGAAGCACTTGGAATTGCAAAGCTGGATTGAAGTCTCACAAAAATAATCTTGTTCATGGTACATCTTGTTCTTCCTATTTCTGAATGTGACGGAAACATAGTGAGAACAGGATCTGCCATCACAGAGCAGCATATTGTATTTCCAGGCCGCGCCGTGACAGAAAAGTACAAGTGAATGGAGCAGAAAAAAGCATAACATGTTGGCATTATCACCCTGAAAAACACTGTGGGTTTTTTTTCTTTTCCCAGTGTGCCATTTGAAAGTTTCTGACACCCACTTTATCCTCAGAGAACTTCTCTTATGGACAGTTTCAGAGAGGGCCTAAAAAGTGAAACCAGATTTGAGACATTCATCCGTGTTGGGGTGAGTACCTCACCTCTTCTCCAGAAAAGTGTGGATGCAATTTATCTGTGCAAAGCCAAGAGAAAGGGCAGGGAGAACAGGAGCGAGAGATCCAGTCCAGCTGAAGGAGGGGCACCAAACACATCAGGAAGAGCAGAACACCATCAACACTGATGGGGAATTTCTTGCCCATACCTGGGGGTGTGAAAATTTAAAAGCTGTGTCTGCTGCCTTTAGAGGATCATTACCTTATACCCTTCTCTCCTGCTTTTAGCCAACTCCTTTCATTCTTCTCCACCTCCTTCTGACACACAGCTCTCACACACAATGTTCACCTGCCCATATATCACACCCTGATGTGTGTTTATCCCATCTCTTCAGATCCCAAACCTACAAAAATGCTCCATACATCACACTTGCAAAGACTCTGTCAGCCAGACTTTCAAAAGCTTACAAGGGGGATTAAATAGCACCCAGTAGATGGGGACTTGCAGGAAATCAGCAAGTTTTTCACACAGGGCCAATTCAGGATAATTACTAATCACACATTCATTACAGATGCAACCTTTTCTGACCCAAGTCTCATCAGGCAACATCTGTCTGCCTGCAAAAATGTGCATCATTGTGCCACAACTCTTGTATGTGTAAAAAAGCATTATTATGTACAAAAAGCTCCCCTTCAGCTCAGAAATCTTTCTACAAATTCAATGGGTTTTGCCAGCCTCTGCCTTCCTTCCCTTGCCAACACAGCCAAGAAACTTGCATCACTTGCCACTGTACCTCTTCATGGCCATGGGCTGTTCTGTCCCACCCTTCAGTGCTTACCAGAAACTTGCCATTACAGTCTGTGGGATGCTCCTTCCTGCTCCTAAAAGGCAGGAATGTCGAAGCTGAAAGTTCTTGAGGATGGGGAAGAAGCAGGGGAGGGTTGTGTAGCATCTGACCCTTTCTATTACTCTGCAAACATCTCACAGCTCCAGCCAAGCTCGTCTGTATTGAACGACCTGCTAATCCAAAGTTGCTCACTGCTCACAGGCTGGCCACCTCCTCCAAAAGCAGTACTAAGGAATATTAAAACAAAGACGAAACTAATGTGTAGCCATTTTGTCACTGGTTAACACAGTGCAATTACCACAACATTCGTGTTCCATGATTGGCAACAAGCTCTTAACAAAGTGATGTTGTACAGAACGCTCCCAAAGATCACAGCTGAGAGCACGGCTGAGAGCTCGGAAGCACTCCTGGTTAAAAATAGGACAGTACATGGAAGAGGTAGGATTTGTAACTTCTAAAAATAGCTTTCCCTGAAAGAATGCTTTTTACCTTGCTCACACGTACATGTGCATCAGGCCTCTTGGTTAGTACCAGCTGCTGTATCAGGACTTTTGCCTGGTCCTAACTTATTACATCAGAAACATTTAATCCTAACTCACAAAATAAAAAAATAAAAAAATTACCATAATGAGTCATTCTGAGAACTACATTCACAAATGCTCCCTTCCCCCTACCAGGAGACACATTCCAGGACCATGTGAGCAAGAAAACACAGTGGCAGTCTGCAAACAACACGGCCTCTGCTTATTTAACAATTTTGGCAAGCCTCTGTTTCCTGATTCAGTGCTTCAGATTTGCAACAGCAGAAGCGAGAGATTACAGAGCAGGTTCGTGTGGAGGCTGGGATAAATGTAGGTCGACCAAACTAAATTTCCTGTGAGGTGTAGGAGAGCAGTGTTGTCACACCATAATGGTCTCCAGCTGTTACGCCACCAAAATACACAGCTAACATTTACAATACACGCATATAGTGCTTAAAAGCATGTACAAAGCTGGCTCGTCTGACAGCAGGTCTGCAGGGCAGAGTCACTGACACAGGACTGGGTATTTATAGAAAGCAGAGACAGTGATCACTCGGTGACACTGTTTACGTGGGGCTGCTTCTGCTACAGAAGTACCTCAACTAAATCATACTGGGATGAGGAGATTAAATGAAATTATTCTCCAAATTCATGCCTTCTTCTGTTGCTTTGCCAGCTTTCCTGCTAAACTTGATGGTAATGCATAGCATCAAAGCTGTTATTCCATAGGGGCAAGGAAAGCCCAGGCTGCACTGCTGGGCAGGGAGAAGGGGCAGGCAAGTGATCCAGCAGATACAGCACGGAACTGGCAATGGAGCTGCTATTCCCTGCCTCGCCACTGGCCCACAGCGAATCCTTGTGCAAGGAAATCTGCCTTTGTGCGCTCTAATTTCCCAATCTCCCAAGTCAGAGTTCTCTATTAAGATCTTTCAGATCCATGCATGTTCAAGAGCTAGACTGCTTTCTAAATGAGGACAGCAAAGCCTCAGGGCCAATAAAGACGTGGGGACCACCCAAGCAAAATGTGTGAGTTAGTGGAATTCCTCCAGCTTTTCATTTGCCCACAATAACCAATGAGCCGTGACACTGGCAGGTTGCCACAGGACTCTGACAGCAGCCACTAAAAATGACGGGTTTGGTTTTTCCCTTGGTTTGGGCATGATGAAGTAACAGAACGAAATGTATCGATCTATTTTTAAGCCCATGCAGTAACCAGCAACATCTGACAAAAGTGCTGGGCATCACGGATTTCCAAAAGGAAAAGCTGCCTCAGTTTGGGCTGCCCAAAGGATATTGCCTTTCTCTCCATGGGCTCCACAGCCTTGATTAGAAGATTGGTGTAATTCCAGAAAAAACAAGATATAAAGGCCAAAGTCAAGACAACCAGAATTAGTGTCTTTCAAAACATCACTCTAAAGATGCTTTTTATAGGTGCTTTGACTTAGCCTTTGGCAGAATAGGAAGGAAAGACAAATATAAGCATTTCTTCCCCTCCCACCTCCTGGGCTGGCTATATTTATAATGCCACACAGATTGTTGACAGGTTGGTTCAAATGCCTTAGAAGAATACCTGAAAAAGCCTCAGTTTTCTCAACAGACTCCTTCAAGCGACAAATGAAGATAAACTACATACAGTGATACAGCTGCCGTGCAACCAGGACTCGAGGTTTGCACTCCTGGTAGACAAAAGACGCATTTGTACTATTTGTTCCTCCCACATGAGCTTTAGGAGGGAGCTCAGGAAAAGTTCACCTGGTAGAACTTGCCTCAGGGGTTTTCTTTTCAGCTTTAACATTTTACAGGGTGGAATGGCCTGGGAGCAACTTCAAACACAAGGTTGTCTACATGTTAATGACAGAGCACTGAAAGGAAAAGCACTGGCAAAGCTGATGTATGACGAGCAGCTTTTGTGCTATGCAATGTCCTGCTCCTTGGTGACCAGTCTGTCAGACCAGTTTCTAGCATCTGATGTTACAACTTTCTCCAAGAGCTGAAAGATCATCCAGGAACAACCAAGGATGGAGGTCTGAGGAAGACATCTGCAACTGAGCCTGCTCACTGCACTATGTTGGAAAAAATCCAGAGCTATCAACTCCATGGGCGAGGAGACATTCAGCAATTCTTCTGTCCCGTACAATAAACTGAAAGAATTGGAGGGAATTTTTGTTGACTAAAGGAAATAATTTCTTGTTGCTGGGATATGGGTGTGACTGAAGGTCCATGTTTGCATTTTGAGACTGAAAAACAGAGCAGGTGTACTGTACAGGTTGTACTGCACCTGTGGGCAGAAACACCTACAGCATCTCATCAGATCCAGCACTGAGAGAGGAGTGACCATAAGGCATCGATATCCAGTAGAGTGTAAAAAGCAGCAAGAAGATTTCTGTATTTTATTTTCCTTACTCACAGCAACAAGTTAGTGTTTGGGCAACCAGCTCTGGCGCCATGCAAATCTGTGGCCTCCCTGTATGTCCAAAAGAACTGAAAGAAAGGAATTTATTAAAGTATACAGTGACATGCCTTTGATGCTTCCAAAGCTAAGCTGTCTGCCTCTCTGAACAACTGAGTCATAATCACAAAGGAAACTCTTCTGAAGTTTATTTCTTCTCTAATTTGCATCTTGTTTTCTTGCTCCTCTTTTGTAACTTGTGCTTTGAAAGCACATTTCCCTGCCAGCAGCAGAGCAGAGCCGGGAGGCGAGACGGCTCCCTCCCACCAGTGCAAGGATTCCTTGCTGGCTGCCCACGTGTCTCCCAGTGCTGGGCTGACCCTGCCCACTGGTGGGAAGGGGGAGCTCCCTCTCAGAGCTCACCCACTACCCACCTGCAAGGGCTCTGGAGAGATCTCCATTCCCTGTGTTGCACCACAACACTTGGAAATAAATTCTGCTTCATCAGAAGGACAAAAATAGAGATGCTTGCTGTCGATTCACATGTACCCCATTGTAACGAGTATGTTCTCTTGTGCTTTGCTTAGCCTGGTTTTCAAGAGTAGGGCTGGCCTAAAGCAAACTCTGCAGCTACTCTGAGCTCCTCAGTTTGACCATGACAGAGCATCAGATTCTTGGGCTACAGTCCTTGCATTTGATTGGAAAAAACAATAATACATTTATTAGTTAAGACATTTAGCGCATCAGGGCAGTGAGGTACAGGTCTATGATAAAGTGTTCTATTTATCTAACATCCTTTATACAGCGTGATTCAGTTCTATTACAAATGCCAACATCTTTCTAAGCCAGAATTTGCTTTCATTTTTGCTCTTTCCAAGGGGCCATGTTGCAGTCCTGAAGATAAGAGGATGGTCCCACTCTACACCCCTACCCTTGTTCACTTGTACTTGTGACTGTGACCTCTTAGGATGTGGTTCAAAACACATTTATTGTTTTGTGAAGAGATTTAAAATGCAACAGCACCTCATGCTGCCAAATTCCATGGGAAAAAATGGCCAGGCATCATTTTTCAGTATCTCTACTACTGCAGGCCTCTGCTTGAACTTAAAACTGCTTTATATAAGAAGGCTATTAAAACAACCAGAAGACCATGATAGAAAGATATTTCAGTCATACATTCAGACCACTGCCTGCAGGACTTACTACTGTGACCTTCGCACTTCAAGGGGCAACACATGGGCTGGACAGAGCTGTGCTCACCTCTCCAAGCTCAGGGGTGATCCTACAACTCAGTAAAACTGACACCTCCAACATTACAAAAAGTTTTTGCCCGGGAAAGACAGCTTTATCCAGTTCCTCAAATCCCATCAATGGCACCATGGCTACAGTCTATATATCTAACCTCAAATGCAGAAAGAAAGAAAAAAAAATAGACATTTAAAGAAAAAAGAAGAGAGATTTCAAGGTCAAAACCTGTGTTTAATTTTTTTCATGAATAATGCAATGGCAGCAGTATGACATCTTGCCTTCTGCCCCAATCATGGTTTCTCAATCATCAGAATTCTAAAGGTGTCTTTCCATCTCTCTCCAATGTTCATAGGTAAGTACTTGACAATTCAGTAAACTAAACTGAAATGAAGGCTCAACAGAGCACAAAATTTGAGGCTAGTTGGAGCCTTTGAACCAGACCATTATGACATTTTGGGTCAGTGAGTAGGAAAACAAGTTGGGATAGCAAAATGTCAAAGTGTAAAACTGTCAGAAAAAAAAGATGTCAGAAACAATATACTTTCATTTCTCCCTGAAGATGACTCTGTCTGTGATACAATACCAAAATCATTTTACACACCAGAGATCCATGAAGTCCTTTGAGCTGGAATGGCAGCAACTGATATCTCGCTCTGGAGTGTGCACGGTGAGCTTCATCACTCCTGATCTCGTGCTTCAAGAGTCGACTTCGACCATGAAATTTTATTGGTAACACAAAAACCTTCTTCAATAAAGCTAAACTGATGGTTTTGTACTGCTGAGAAGAGGAGATATATTTATTTTGATCATTTTATCTCCTCAGAGATAAAACTCAGAATTTAGAAAAAGATGCAAACTTCAAATCACAGATCTTCTACATGGATAATTTCAAAGTTATGGCATTTTCTTAGCTAGGAAAGACAAAAATGCAATTAATTTACTGAGCATTCAAAAGGCCTGGCAGTCAACCTTGCAACAGTCCATTTTATTCTTTTCAACCAAACTGCAACATCGAACCTACAGCGTCATCACTAGAAATATCCTTATGAAAAGGTAGCAAAGATACTTGATAATCCCTTTAGGATAAATTGGCACTCACTCATGCATTAAAATCAATGATGAGATAGAAACATCTGAAGTGATGCATGAGCACTCCCAAATAATTTGGCTGAAGTTTTTCCAATTAGACAGCACTGGGACTCAACAATTAACTTCAGCCATTCATTGTGTGAAGTATCTTGTGTAACCTCACTGTAAAAGAGCAAATAATTTGTAACTGGAGCAAGAATGTGTCCCTTGGCAATCATTTATGAGTACATATAATATGGGGGGAAAAGATAGCTTGGAGGCTCTCAGAGCCTCAGAACATCACCAAAGATGGAGGGTTTCAGATTTCACCTAAGAACCTGATCATCAGTAACCACAAGGGATCACGATCATCTATGGCTGTTAATGGATTTATGCAAAAATGCCTATGAAGGGCTCCTGCCACACCCCTATGTGCCAATCCCACCATGGCTTAACTGGATTCTTTGCTGAACGCTTGGTGTCAACACCAAAATAAATCTGAAGTGATGCAAAGTTTGCGTTTGCCCCAGGATGGCCACTGAAGGACCACACAGAGAAACATGGGCATCTGCACATGTGGGGCTCTCCCCACCAGCAGATGGAGAAGGATGCTCTTCAGGACAGACAGTCTGGCACCCACGAGCATTAAACTGATTTAAAATAGTTTAAAATTATAGTTTTGAGTTAGCATCCATTTTCTTCTGCACATTAACTATTGAAATGAGTAAGCCCCTTCTTTAGCTCCCAGGAGAAAGCCAGGACAAATGCACTTTGTCAATCACAATATATCACTCTGCAGCCTCAGCTTCCCGAGGGAACCTCAGCATCCAAGTCATTTACTGGACTGGATGGGCCATGAGCACACACACTGTTGAAAATCATCTTGCATTCAACCCTGAGAGGACAGTTGTAATAAATATTTCCAAACTCTCATTTCTGTGGTTCCACTTGATGTACTTCTGTTAAAAAGATAAAAGGTAACAAACAAGTGGAGTTAGAATAACCACTTGCAGACAATGGCCAGCTTGATCCATCCATGTCAAGGATCCTGGATGTAAATACAATGCAACAGAGCCTGCAAAATAACGAACTTGATTCTTTTCAAGTGGGTTTTTCTCTCTCTAGGAGAACTGCCTTTACGTAAGCCATGGAAATGCAGTGCTCTCAATTAGCAGAAGCAGCCTTTGAGACAATCTGTTGAATTTAATCTTGGTTCTACAAGTCTGCACTTTTCTCATGCTTACTCCCTAATCAGATCGGTTATTCAGAAGGAGAGACCAGCAAAGACAATTGTCAAGCATTCTCATCTGCTGAAGTGATGCAGTGGAGATAACCTTCACCCCATCTGTGATCACATAGCCTGTCACCCCTTCACTGTGCCAACCAAACTGATGCCTTCCCAAGAAAAGAATTGCCAGGTGTGTATCTGGCAATGTATTATAGGGCACTTAGCTAAGAAGAAGACCAAGCACCAAGTAATCAAGCAGGGATGAGTCAGCTGCTGCTTGCAGGTAGCTCACAGGGAACAATCTGGCCAATTCTAATATTTATTGTATATATAATATTACTGTATTTTCAGAGAGCTTAAACAAATGGAAGAAAATATCTTCTTGCTCCAATTAATTTTGAAGTTGTGGAACTCACTGTCAAGTGATGAGAGCCAAAAGCTCAGATGGATTCAGAAACCAATTGGATAGAAGAAGAACTCTCTCTTACTGCCACTTAACACAGTATGTGTGTGCAGACAGGGGAAAGGAGGGTGTCACTTCACGTGCTATGAGATGGGGCAACAGGCAGGGCAAGGAGGAGTTAACATCACACCAAACCAAAACATTCAAAATTCCAGCCTTGGCCAGTATATGAATTTGAAGAGACAGACACTCAGCTTATGTCACTCAGGTGTACTCTGCTGTTTTATATTTGCTCAGCACTTGGCCCACGGATTGTCCATCATGGAGAAGTTCTTGTGCAGCCATAGAAACATGACAGCACACACAAGGTGTGCTCCTCTTGGTGACCAAGCTTGTATTGATGGCACTGAGTCACAGGTTTGCTGACATGGATTCTGGCAGGCATTAGAGAACTCTAGCAAACCCCCAAACAGCTTTTGGGAACAATGAAGCACTACTAATTCTGCACAAACCTTTGTAGGGTGAGACACAGAGGTATGAAAGTATTGAGCTACAGGGTCACAAACAAGCAGCAGCAGCAGCACAACCTGGATCCCATTGCAAGGATGCTCAATCCAGTAATTTAGACGTATCAGCATGAATGCCCTTGAAGTGGATTCTGGCTGCAGCCACTGTGCTTAGAAGCTCTTTTCTTTGTCATTCCCCTCTAATCAAATGTTTTACTTTGCAGAGACAAATTACATTCCTAGCTTTTATTTACTCAGTAACTGCTGTGACCAAGCAATCAGCTCCAACACTCTTCTGTCAGGTTTAAAATGCTGATGGTCAAATAACATGAGGGGTGATTCATCTTTCAAATACATCAAGCTGCTTGCAATTGCCTGACTGCTTTTCACACACCAAGGAATGGCTGGCTTAGGGGTCTGTTATTCACAACAAGCAGGTTTCCTCCAGGTGACTTTACTATACATTCACAGTTGTCCCACACTGTTATACAGAGGCTTTTCTTTCTTGAGTTTCATTGCCCAGGGAAAGGTATGGAAGTCACACATCAATAGACAGCATCTCTATAAAGGAGTGAAAAGGTTCCAGGGACAGTTAGAACCAAACACCTTTCCTGTCACCACCTGCACAAGATGCTAGAGCAGTCTTTTTTTGCTACCAGCCATGGTCAAATTGGAGTTGGACACCACAGCTGACAACACAGTGGGTGAAAGGCTACAAGCTGGCCAAAATTTTCCCATATTTTATTTCATGAAAAGCATGTTTTTCTATAAAAGAGTAAAACACTAATTTCATTACTTTTTTTCCCAATAAAAACATTTTAAGAGACAAAAAAAAAAAAAAAAAAAAAAAAAAAACCAACACCCCAAAAAACCCCAAAAAAAAAACCCCAGGAAATTTGAGAGGGAAAAAGTGACTGTCAAATAACTGCTTAAGCTCCAGAAAGAAAACTCAGTCCATCCCCTTCCTACTGCCACTGTGGGAGCACGATGCAATTCACTGGAAGGCCTCATTCCCACAGACTGGCTGCTCATAATCACCACTATTCAGAACCCCCATGCTCAAAGTCCCTCTTTCTGTCCCAAGTGCTCCTTCCACCACAGAGGATGAAGCTGATGCACAAAGATAAGGATAGATGTCTTTGTTCCAGCTGTTCAGTGGACAGAGAAATCAGGGCAGGTAATTAGTGCTGGCAGTTGGCACAAATGTAACTTTCTTTTGAGATATGGACTGCAAAAGACAGCCTGAATCTCCATCCCAAGATCAAAACACTACAAAGGATGCATGTCAAGAGGCAGTGGCTCAGCATATCCTCTTAGACTCTGCATGTGGAAAAAAAAGATAATAAAGAGAGTCCAGCACTAACTCTTTATTAGAAGTCAGTGCAGACCATATGTGATCCAACTTTCTGGACTCAAGACAGCCACCTGGCACCAAAGCACTGCACTCAATTAGTGTGATGGATTGATTTCTCCAAGAGGCCAAATTAATGCAAAGCATTAGTGTTATCCAGCTTGTATCAGCATCTCACAGTTCACAGAGCAGGTGACACCAGCCTGGCAACACTATGAAGATACAGGGAAAATGTGCATCCCTAATGCTGGCCAGCTGGTCATGCCCACAGCCAGGATTTGAGGAAACCTCGGGAGGCTGTCACAGGACCTCTGCTTAGGTAGGAAACTGCACTCAGCCCCTGGTGTCAGCAACCCTGACTGCAATCTGCCAGCAAGTCTTTCCATCACCCAGTTTCTCTTTGCCCAGCAAACCCCATGCCTTACATCACACTTCAGCACCTTGCCAAAAAGGACTTCTCCCTCTGCCATTTATGCACAGACAACACATTTCCCTGCTTCTCATCATTATCATAGGCAACCTTGGGGTCCCATGTTTTGTTCACCCAAGAAGGGCTTTCTGCAGACAAGGGAACTGGCTAAATTCATCTGCCAAACCTTCACAACAGCAGGAACATGGATCACCCTTAAAGGGTCCCTTGGCAGGTCGCAAAGTCTTTTCAAACTGGAAACAAAGAGCATTTCAGGAATTCTCACTATAAGGAAAAATTGCCCTCTAGACCCAACTGCTGTAACTGCTGTAACAGTTACAGCTTCAAAAATTCGGCAGAATTTCACTTTTCCATAAACCCAAGAGAACATTTATTTTTTTCTTTGTGAAGTCAGAAGTGGGAGCAAACCACTCAAGGCAGTACAGTGAAGTTCTCATCTGTGCTCAAGTTTGTAGGCATTGCTCCACTGTATAGAGTACGCTCCACTGTATAGAATAACAGACTCTTCTTGTGGTGTTTTTGCTGCTGCAGCCCCAACTGGAGTACAAACATGTACTGAAAACCAAAGACACAAAGAATAATGAAATTAAATTATTATTTTTACAAGCTAAAAAAAAAATCAATTTGAATATGGCACACGTTTATTTTAATTTAAAACTGCAACAATTCCACCACCAAACTTATTACAGCCTCTTCACAAATGGACAGGTTCAGGGCAACACCAAATGTTAAATTATGATCACAAACTTGCAAAAGTGCAGGTGCTAAACACAAACTCAGTGAGTCCAATTCATGTTTAAGAGTGAAGCTGTAGACACATAATATAATTTAAAGGAATAACTTAGATTTCCAAAGAACATCAATAAAGATATATTTGTTTTGGTTTTGATGGGAATACACTGGGCCAGACCAGCAGGTACAGTAACACCGAGTCTTTTACAACAAATGATGCAGCAAACAATGCAGCACAGAGGCATTTTGCTCCCACCTGTGAGCTCCAGGCTCCCCAAGGTGGCTGCTCTAGTGTGACTTTGTAGCTATCAGAGCATCAGGACAGTGCAGGAACCAACTTGGGCCTTTGGAGGAAATAGCTACCTTATTTCAAGAATCAATTCAAGGGAAAGCAGTAGGGGTATCAAAAACCTGATTTACTGGTAAACTGGTGGTTTTCTCCCCATGTAATTTTCATGACACAAGAAAAGGAAATAAAAATAGTAACTAAAAGGATTTCACAGGTAGAATAATTTACTCAGGCAAATATCTTCACAAACGTTGCATTAGCAGAATGGCTTAGCAAGATCAGCCAAGCAGTGATCACCAAGCCAGGCAGAACAACTCCTCACATGCACTGCATTGTCTGAGGAGAGGAGTAAGCAACGCTTAGACCTGGAAAAGGAAAAAGTATTGATGGTTTCTTAACTCAAAAAAACATAAGGAAGGAAATATCTACAAATTTATGCTTGGGTAAAGGTCACCAAGACTTCTAACTGCAATGTTTCCTCCCTCCTTCTCCTCTCCCCTGAGATCCTTGCTAAAAAGGAATTTACAACCCCCTTGCAGGGCTTTGTTGTAAGGTGGCTCCTTAGTTTCCACTTTTTAAGTTCCTTCTGACAGCCTTGCCCAAGGGCACGTTGGAGCAGCACCTCACAGACAGCTGTTGCTCTGGTTCCCTTCTCAAGCTTGCCAAGCGTCATCAACTGCATTAGCAAATACAGATGGGAGAGCACAACCCATGGGCATAACCTCCATGGCATCACTTTTATAGATAAAAATAATAAAAACAGCCTATCTGCAAGCTTCAGTCCCTGTCTTTTTATAATATCTTGTTCTGGGAACACCTGGCCACTTCTGTTAATTCTTTGTTCTTTAGCAAAACGTTAAACAGAAGCTTATCTACAGGGATCATAAACTAGAAGGCTTTCATTTCCTGGAAACAGTGCACACTAAGAACTGTCATGACAGAAAAATCACCCAGTGACTGTTTCCAGAGCACTGACAAGAAAAGTTCGGCATCATCTGCAGAAACCTCTCTCTCAGATGCCAACCCCTCAGCTCTCAGCTTGATATCACCAATGTCACATCTCTGGTTTCTGCTGACAAGATGCCTCCATTTCCCAGGCAGGGAATTCTTCACAGAAGAGGCAGCTCCCTGAGTCCCACCATCCCTGCCCAGTGCAGATGCCACCTCCTAGAAACAGTCTGAGGGCACTGTGCTGACTTCTGCTCTCAGACATAAAGACTGAATTAAAACTGGGTTTTGGAGGCAGCACCTGAGTTAAGCTCTCAAAGGAGCGAGAACCTGTCCCTGGGATTGGGAATGTGCTGCTCAACAGACAGTACCAGGAGCAGGACAAAGAACAGCAACCACGAGTGCTGATGTGAAGACAGATGGACAGAAAGGCTGTGGTCAAGCCTGTGGAGAGTGTTAGTAGGGACTGATGGAGTGCCAGATGGTTACACAGCAAAATTTTGCCCTCCTCTGAGGATAACAGCATTGCCCTCTGAGCAGCTCCACTGTCAGTGCAAAATCTGCTCTTGTTTGGGGTCTTGATGCAGATTTTCACCCTGGGCCTCCCACCCTGGTGTGATGGAATGATGCACAAGCCCAGCTGCTGCAGTGGCCATGAGTGAGAGAGGGGAAGAAAGGCTCTCAACCACCCACAAATAAAGTATTTGTCTTGCAGTTTAGATCCAAACAAGCCATTTGGAAACTTGCCCTGGTGATTCTGGTATTCCATAGACTCTGTCAAATGCCTCGGTGAGAAGCGAAGGTGCCTGGTTCCTACATATGGAAAAGGTTTGCCTGAATATATCTGTGCATACAAACATGGGATGATCCAGGGTGCCTAAAATAACTGCCTCAAGCACTGGCAATCAGAGGCAGATGTCTCTGATGACCTTGATACTGAATTTTTGGAGGTCATGGGAAAACCCCTCTTTGAGTCTTAAGTAACTGTGATCCCAAGGAATAACTGGAGAAATGGTCTAGTCAGACTAAACTTACAAAGCTGTACATACAGGATCACAAAAAGAAGTCCCTCCACACTACAGGAATTGTAATACAAAAATATCATCACTTTGTCCTGCCCTATCTCTCACCCAAGGGCAGGCTCTCATCATCTGGTATTGTGGAGAGGTTCTGGAACAGAGCAAGGGTGATCCTCTTGCCTTGATGCACACAGATTTTGGCTGCCATGTAAGTGAAAATCACAGAATCAACCCAGTGTGCAACTTGTGTATCATTAAAGAATACTACTGACTCAGAAAGCAAGTTCAGTATTTGAAAGGAAGTATTTGCAGAGAGTCAGTGGGGAATGCACCGCTGCTCCTCATGCACAGAGTAAATGTTATTCCCACCTTGCAATTCTCCAGCACAAGAACTCCTAAAGCTTCATCCCCTTTGCCAGGAAAGGCAGCGAACAGCACATTAAAATGGGCTGCTGCTCACAAAAATCCCAGGCACTACTTCCAGCTTCTACATCCACATTCGTGCACTAATGATGCCACAGCCACATGGGATCTATAAAATTACAGCTCTAGGGTTACAGCACCAGTGATGCTACAAATAGGTGGTGATGCACAGATGACGACAAAGATGAAGGGCCAGGGATTTATGGTCTGTCAGGTGCTGCATGAGCAGATGATGGTCAACAGCACCAGAGAAACACAAAGCCATCCTGGGCAGCTTTGCTCCATTCATATCTCGGGCTCCACATCTGCTGTAAGAGTTTCCACTTCCTGAGCAGCTTCCCAGAATTGGCACAGTGGCATTTCCCGTCCATACTACCCAGAGATGAAGCTGCTGCCTGACCTCAGCATTGTCAGGGGCAACATGGCAGAAGAGATGTGTCCTGACCCCCAGGATGCACTTTAGAATCCAGTGCTGTGCAGTGACCTACATGAAGCAGCCTGGCCACAGAGGCAGCCTGCTTACAGCTAAATGAAAGGCCGAAAAATTTGAAGATTTGGAGGATTACAAGGGAGATGAGGCTGAGTCAGGTCCTAATCCTAAGTATTTGCCTGATTTTGTGTGCTAAAATGAGATCTCTGTGACACTATCTACTGCAAGTTTTCTAGTTTGAATTGTTCCCAGCCTTGTAACATTTGCCACCTCAGCCTCTTTTCTTACCATAAATTTCAGCACTGGAAGATGACACATCACTGGAAGACTAAATACTATGAGCATGACACCCTGATTTGGTCCTTTGGTTTAAGTGTTATCTTGATATAGTGATCTGAACACAGAAATCCTTTCTTTCCCTACTGGTCTGATAATAGTGCTCCTTCATGCCAAAAGTCAAAGCAACAAAAAATCCCCAACTGCTGATAAAGGTATAAAAAACCCCATCCTTTTTCACAAGATCTTCTCGACTAGGTACATGTAGAAACATTTGAATGAGGAAATCAGGATCTTGAGCTGTATACAAGCTGTATGTAAGAGTACTTGTATAAAATAGTGATTGCTCAAAACATGTAGAACTGGATGCAGCACTACATGGTATAATCAGTCCTGCCTGAAACCAGGCAGTGATTCAACAGTCCTCAGACTAAGAAAATTTATTTAAATATCTTAATTAGACACTTTGTCCCTCTGTTTGGTCCCACAAATGTAACAGGACATGCAAATGCAAGTCACCAGCAAGGAAAGAGGAGGAGAAACCCAAGGGAAGAAGGAAGAGTATTCTCAGCCGTAAGCTGCCCAACTAAGGACAAGAAATTTAGAAGTGTGAACTTCAGTTTAAGCATCCTATTTCCAATTACATTTTTATAGGAAAAGAAATATCCATGCTCTAAAGGTTCAATTACAGACAGGACAGTATCAACATAGAAAAAGGACTCAGATTCACAGAAAAGTCAGGAAACCTTAACTATGGTTTAAACACTAATCCACCGCCATCACATTGTTAAGACCCCAATGAAACTTGGACAGGGCTTTAAGGTTTCTAAGGGAAATTTTAGACAGAGCACTAGCATTTCATGGATCAGACAATCCAATTTAAGGGTTTGTCTATGCTAGAAGTTCACTGCTTTTACTTGCCTGCGGTCGTAAGAGTGGCATCCTGCTCAGCCAGGCACATGCCCCAATATGGGTGCAGTTGTGCATGTAATAGTAATTGCATTTGTATAGCTTATGTGCTTTTGTAGGCACAATAAACTACACCAAATAAGGCAGTGTTCCCCTCAGCCCAGCACTGGGAAAACCATGGGTACAAAAATAAAATCCCATCTCTGACAACATGGCTTTTTATCAATCTGTTGTTTTCAGTGTAGGCCAATATCTGAACACTTGCAGGGACAGTAGGTGAGCAGAAAACCAGGAGAGAAGATAAAATACCTCACTTTCCAATTTGCATGGATTTACTAGTGCCCCAGCAGTGATATTTCACTGCATATTTTCCCCCAGGAAAGGAGGAAATGGGCTGACATCCCACTATCTTTTCCACCCTGTGCTGTATCACCTCCAAATTAGCTCTACATGGAAATAAACTCTCTCCTAAAGCAAATAAAACTTTTCCTCACAGCACAGTAAGTTTTCTTTTAGCTCAAGACTCTGTAATTTTAAATACAAACTTGCTGCCTTTACACCAATTTCTTAACACCAGTGGTGTGACACAGGCACAAACCAGGATTCCCAATGACACCAACTCTTCCTGCAGCTTTGAACCCTGGTCAGGATGCCACATTAGCAGAACTCTGGTTAACAATTTATTTGAGCCATTTTCACATGGGAAAATTTGGCTTTTCATGGTGCAAGCTGAAAGGGACAGTTTCAAGTCCCTTATCTTTCCAAACAGTTTGAAAATATTTTTTAATTGCCCCTGTATTTTCTCCAAGATGCCTTCAAAATGAGCAATATCATCTTTTCCAGTCTGACACAATGTTCTGCTCAGAAATTTCAAATGGAAAGAAAAGGTTAAAAGTAAATAAACATTCAAAAAGATAACCTTTGGTTTAGTATTTGGAACTTGCTTCTTTCATCTCATCTCCCACCAAGTGACACCTTCATTTTGGAGGATGAAAGCAAGGCAACCAGAAACACCATGCTCCTGCTGACTCCCTGCTTCTTCCATTTGGTTGCAATACCTTCTGCAAGCTGAGGTATTGTAGGATTGCTGTGTGTTTGAGCCCAGGCACCATCCTGGCTCATCTCCCCACTGTGACCAGCACAGGCTCCCACTGCAGCACGAGGGTGTCAGCCCTCAAGGAGAAGGCAGAAATGCTGGGTGGCTCTGCCTAACCCACTCAAATGCACATCTCAGAAGTATTTTATCAGCCAACCTGGTTTTTGCACTGGACCTGTTTAGCTTATTAGTCTTACAATGCCTTTCCCTCTCCAAACATACTATTTTTTTGCCTGATGTGGCTTCTTGGATCCATGCAAACCACTCTCCCCCTCCCCCAGGCAAACCCAGCCAGCAGAACATGTAACCTGTAGAGTACCATCCTGCTTAGTTTTCTTCTTTGCTGTTTAACTGCTTTGTGTATTTGTGGGATGCAGAACGCCCTCTTCATTAAATAATGCAATTAGCTGCTTGGATCTGCAGCACTATCATTAGTCTGCAGCTTAACAACACAGAGTAGGGAACACGCAGTTTGCAGTCGTGCGGATGTGGGGACTCGGATCACGGCTCAGTGGTAGGGCAAGCTCAAGTTCTTTAAAAAGCATCCAAGCTTCCTGAGCACCCACATCCTGCCTGTCCCACAAGGCTGGGTTCACACACTGCTCACCAGGTAGAATTGCCAAGTGCACAGAACTGGGCTGGGACAGCAGGAGAGAGCCCCACGCCAGACCCTGGTACAGCACTGACAAATGGCTAATTCAAAGTTTCCACAACTAGAGTTTCGTTCCAAGTCTAAACTTCCTTTCGTGGCTTCTCCTTCCATTCCATCTGCTTTTGGGTAAGTGCAATTCTTCTTATCTAGATACCCATGGGGTTTCATTAGGCTGGTGGATGAGGTTTCCTTATCCTCTGCAACCTGCTGGAGTGGGGAACTGAAGTGGCACATGAGTAACGGACACTCAGGGGAGGGAGAAAACCAACAAAAAACCAAGCCAAGGCTCACTTCGCCATGTTTTTTTCTGTATTATTGAAGTAGGTTTTCATTAGCTGATAAACATTCTGACAGTGCAATTACTCCAAGAGAAATCATCATGCAGAACAAATCAGTACATCCACAAGGCTGTCTCCATTCTCCACCCTCCACAGGGACCACTTCCCCCATCGATAAATGTAGAGGGGAAGGAGATGTTAATTCTTCCTAGTAATACTCTTCCTTTCATCTGAGATTTTCAAAGCACACAACACTGAGCATTTGTTTTGTTAATGTTTAGAGGACCCAGGAGAGTGGAGGCCTCATTAGGAAATTGATACAGACAAAGCAGCATCATCCCTGTGCTGAAGACTGTGGTCAGATCAGGTGCATCAGAGGAAACCAAGGCAAAGGAACCTGTATACAATTACCCACTGAGATGATTAGGAAGCCAATTCTGATGCCCTGAGCCTCAGTCTTACCCACTGGCTCAGACTGAACACCACAGCCAGACTTCGCACACCAGAGCAGCAATGTCTCCATAAAACAGACAGGAGAAGGCAAAGAACTTTGGTTTCCAAGAAGCATGAGAAGCTAAAGAAGAGACTTTTATAACCCTGGCCCCTGCAGAAGGTACCAGCTATCTCCCTGATAAGCTAAGGCTCAAACACCTGCACAGAGAGAGTTCCACCATAAATGCCAGGAAGAAATGTGTGGAAGTATATGTGAATATACATGAATATATGTGAATAACAGTCACTTCTCTCTTCAATTTCAGTGTTTCCTCACAAAGGAGAATGTCGTGTATATTACTTGCATCTATAAATAATTTATGTATCTGAAAGAAAGAAGGTAAGGTCTTACAAATTTAGGTACCATATGCCTTCATACACATATTTATGTATAGAAATATATATGCATGCACAACACTGCTATCCTGGCACTCGGGTTTCTCCAGACAGCTCACTTCTCTCCCCTCTCCTCCTTTGCAGCATCACAGTAATGAAGTTAGGCCTGGCAACATTAGTGAAGCACTTATTTAATCTACCCTTTCAAATTCAACTGATATCTGCCCAGATAATACGAAGAAAGCAGCTGAGGCCCCTTTGTCAGCAGCCTTGAAGGAGTCATAAGCAAGAAAATAATAAGAAATCTTATTACCAGCTTGGAGAAAAAGAGAAAATAGGGATTTGGAAGAGACATATAAGCCAAAATTTACCCTAGGCAAGTGCATGTGAATAGGGCTTTCAAATGCAGTACATCAGGAGAACCTTAAAATAGGGTTTTAAATGTGTACAAAGCATCTAGCCAATTAAAAAGGCGTTTTATCAGTTGTTGGTCAGCTCTGTCTCTGTCAGGACACAGAAGTAAATACTTATCCTCAGCTGAAAAAAATAATTTACCTTCCTGTTTCACATCCAGGACATGAATTTTCTTCTGCCTTCCCCCCTCCTGCAGCATCAGTGAGCAAAAACTGCATTTTTGGTTTATGTATCTCCTCAGAAACACAGAAACTCTTTGCATATATCTGGTGCGGATGCCACCTAAATCATAAAATTCATCCCAGAAGTTGGTTTCAGTTACAAAATGTTTTTGAAACAAGCAATCTTGAAGAACAGCACCACATACTTGCCTGCAAAATAACCAAAGATACTTTATTTCTTGGAATTTCTTAAGAACCAGAGACATGGCACGTTTTTATGACTTATTTATCTAGTACTTCTCATAGATATTGTCTTTTGGCAAATGTTGACCAATTTTTATACTTGAAGCTGGATATCACTTAAGAAAAATACAAAAGTTTTGTAGCCCTGCAAAGAAGAGGCAGCCACATAAAGAAATCACCAACTAATCACCAGAATGACCTGCACAAACCCTTCTGGTAACTATTATGTCCGAATTAGTGATTTCTTTACCTCTGTCCTCTTCCCTTGAAATGGGGCTGACCCTCAAGGATCCATCTCCCAGCAGAGCTCCGGCACACCACGGTTTCACATGCCCAAGCTGGGAGAGGAAGCTCAGCCAGTGAAGGCACAAGGACCCATCTCCACTACATCTTGAAAGCCAAGGCTCAGCAATGCTCTGAGTAAGACATTTCCATCGAGCTGAGGCTGAAAAGCCAAAGGGAGGAGATGAGGGCCTGTTATTAACAACAGATGGCTCTCAGTAGCAGATCTTCAGGGGGAGTTGTATCATTTCCCAGTTTGGGGGCTTGGAAACCTGAGACACCTGGAGGTGAAGTGGTTTGCCAAGGGGCACTCACAGTGACTCTGCTCCTTCTGATTTATTAATAACTCCATACACACTGACTCAGCTGGAAAATATGATGGCCTCTAAAGCCTGATGATAGCTGGTTTATGGCCCAGAAAGGTAACATCAGTTGAGCATATTTACAAGCCTGTTTCTAAACTCAAATATGTATTTAAGCACTCATATGTTACAGCCGATCTCGACCCAGAAGATAAAGTCTATTGTGCTCTGCAGTGTGTCCCACTGGAGGCAGAAACAATTATGTTTGTTTCAGTTTGGTTTTTAACCTCAAAAAGAGAATAAGCACCATTTTAAGTTGACCCAAATACTTGGCTTCAGATGACCTATTTCTGACTACGATAACTGCACACACATCATTTACAGGTCACCGAAGTGTGACGTGCAGGGAGGACCACAGCAGCTGCACAGCAGCCCAGAACCCAGCCAAAAACATCCTCCCCTTGTGCCTGACCACTGACAATCTGAAGCCTCATCATCACCACTGATTTTGGTGCAGAATGGCCATTTACAATGGTTTCATTAATTGCAGCTCAAACATACAGTTAGGACACGGATCCATCTGACCTTGCTGGCTTGGATCTGACAATTCTTCATAAGCTTGGGGGACATACTCACTTGAAGAATCTCATAGCCATATCAGTTCTCCTTTTGATTGAATCTAACACCAGTAAAAGATTAAGTAAAGTGAAGATAAAGTGGCCTCCTCTGCTGCTGTGACAAAGACCAACTACAGGCAGTAACTGGCTGCAATGAGCACAGCTCACCCCTGCACCTTCATCTGCCCATCCAGGGGAAGGAGTGGACAGCTGAAGATGATGATGGATCTGCTCTGGGTCAGGTTTGGCATTTAAACAACAAACGGATCAAATTTGCAACAGAAGTATTGGCTGAGACTGTAGGTCTACTAGGCAGTGCAAACATGACAAATGCTGTTGCAATAGGATCCTTATAGGGACTGCTATGCAACCCCACGCTGTTCTAGCTCCTGCACCAGCTCTACCCGTGTGGTCACATCTCTGCCTGGAATACACTTGGGAGCTGTGCTGACTTAGTTCAGCTCTGTGCCTAATCAAAATTAAAAGCCTCTTAGACAGACTACAGTCTGCCAAGACTTCAAAGGAAAGGTTAGTTAAACAGCAGGACTACCTGCAGACCCAGAGGAACGAGATTTTCTTTCACTGTCATAAAAGTCAGTGACTGTGTGTCATGGCAGGAATATGTGCAAAGAGCTCCTTTACCTCCCCATGTTTTGCCCAGCACTGAAGAGTTATCCCTCCCTCCAGATATATATCCCTAGCAGTTCTCTCCCATAGATGCTGCACCAACAGGGCACTTCTCCCACCCTGAGGATCTCCTTCTCCTCTTCAGCCTCTACAGTTCAGAAGCACCAACTTTAATTGCTGGCAGTAATGGTGGATGTCTCCTGTCTTCACAAGCCCATCCCCAGACCATGCTTCGCCAGCCCCCACCACTTCACAAGGTGATCAGGGGAAAGGGAACTGCAGAGCTGGGTGGCACTTCTCCAGCAATCACATTTGTGTCCTGCAAGTGGGTATTTTTGAATGGTATTGAGAAGTTACTGCATTCACTGACGTATTTTGACACTCTTGCATTGACATCTAAAGATGCAAATAGAGGTAGCCTGGCTTTCATGGACATCACTCCATGGGCATCAGATCCCAAAGGGAGGTGGTATTTGAGCACAGTTCAGTGCAGACAGCAGGTGCCATAAGTCTTCCTTATTCTGCTGCAGGTTTTATACCTATCTGACTTTGCACATCCTGTCTTTGCTTTCCACAGAAATTCACCAAGATGCTCACATGCCCATCCTAACTGGAGCCTCCCCGACCAACTCCGAATTAAATCTAATCACCAGCTCATGCTTAAATTTCATTAGTGTCTGTGAGTGGCTGGAACAGGGAACATTCTATAAAACTGAGATCAGGGCCAGGCTTGATAACACTTGATAAAAATGATCTCTGGAAATAAGTGTACTGATGGTGTCTGAAAACATAGGCTCCATAACAGGGTAAAAAACCTGTCCAGAGCTCTAAACCTCTGTCCTGCATCTTGGCCAGTTGGTATAAAGCTCTATATATTACCCTAAGAGTAAGATGACAGGTAGCATTTTTATCCAAAGATCTTCAAATGGATGATAAAGCCAATCCAGGAGATAAAGCCAGGAAGAAAAGACAAGGCATAGGGAAGCAGCCACCACATCAAAGGAGCAGCACAGTCATGCTTTTGAGAGAAAGGATCCTCTCTGCCATGCACAGTGTTCCCAAAGGCATGGATTGCAAACCCATGCTAGTGCCATTCTAACATCCAGGGAAGCCCACCAAGTATCTGATACCAAAGAAGACCCTGAGCTGCAAACTCTGTCCTTGTCAATGGGAACAACATTTGGGAATTGCTGTCATGAAATGGGACGTCATCACACCTTCATCTACACAGAATGCACTCAGCCTTTCATGTGGCGCTCTCATGGCCTTCAGAGCTGTAAACAGGTGTCCAGATGAGAATGTAGTTGGAAAAAGGAAAACAAACATCAGCTTTTCTGTTCTGGAATGTGGCTGTTTGCACAGCTGAAATATTTTTCTGCCATGTATATGAAATCCAAATTAGATGTTCCTTAAGTTCAGTTTTAATAATTTGAGAACTTACTTTTATATCCTGAGTGACCCTGCATTTTCAGGGAGTGTTATGTTAGTTTTGGCTGTAAAATACTGTTTATCAGCTGTTTCTTTCACAAGAGCAGATAACTATCCTGCTTCCGTAATTTATCCTTAGATCCCTGGGAAAAACAAGCTTGCTTTTATAGCAGGAAACGAGACACATGGTAGTGCTGAAGTCTTGCCACGACACCAAGGAAAACTGGTCAGAGTCAAGCTGGCAGTCTCTCCAAAAGCTCAAGCAGAGGAGAGATGTCTCGAAATGAAGCAAGGAGGGGCTGGTTTTTTTCTGTGCAACAGCTGGCAAAAATGCTACAAGCTTCTTTTCAAGGCCAGCCCTCATTTAACCGAAAAGATTAGAACAAAATCAAACAGTAAGCCACTCTCAAACTGACAGAGCTGGAGGACGACACATGAAAGCAAGCAGCCTGCATGCAAAAATAAGACAGCTGAAGAAGCAATGGCTCTGTTTTCCTCCTAGAAAGCAGACTGAGGAGTTAGACATAGCTTGGCTCTGCAAAACTTTGGAGAATATAATTTCCCACTTGATCGGCATCCTTTCCCACACCTTTCCATAGCAGACTTAAAGAGCAGCTTTCAGAGATCACTGTAACACTACAGGGAGGCAGCACAACAAAAATGCTCCAGCCTGGATGGCAGAATCCTCCCCAGATCCCACCCCACAGCCCAGCCGGCCCTCCCACGTGTGAAACCAAACCGGCTGGCAGCTCTCGGCAGAGTTGTAGGAAGCCAAGGAGAGAAAAAAACCCATTTATAAAACACTGTTTGGGGAGAGCTGTAGCATCTTACAGTGACACAGTTTTACAGAGTAACTGATTAAGCCCAGGCAGGATGCAGGGATTCTGCTCCAATCTCACCCTCTGTGCCAGTGCTCTAAAGACAGAATGAAAAGCAGCAAAGATGACTGCTCTGCCTCTCTGGCATAAAGCAAGCCCAGTTGGTGAGCTGTGCCACTAACTCATTTGGCACTAGGGAATCTGACTCTTAGGCAGATGACAACAGGAAAGGCACTGACTGCTCCCTTCTCCTCAGGGCAGTTATAGGACCATGGACAGCCCAGGGGAAAGCTGAGCATCCTTGTTCTGCTTCCTGTGTGAAATGAGAGGAGGGATCAGGTACAAAAGAACTCAATAAGAACTCAACCTCAATAAGAACTCCTTGGACTCTCTCCCACTTTTACAAGTCTTCCAAATCACATCAAGTAGCACATCTCTGGTTTCAGAAAAGTGCCACACGTTGAAGCACTTCAGTGTTTTTCTGCCTTGACTACAAGTAGAAAACACATGGATAAACTGAATATCACTCACTGCCATGCCTATTAAAGCATCTGACAGTATCCTAAATGAGACTATTTCACCACCACAAATAAAACCTTCACTAAACACAGCAAATGTTCAGCCACAGCCCATGACAAACAATTACTAGCTGTGGTTTGACAGACATTTTCATCCTATTAGCAACTCGGGCTTTTACCTCTTTGAAAATATTACTCAAAGCCCACAACACCCTGTAAAGTTTTTCAAACAGGGAAAGCATAACTGAAATAATTCAGTCAGGGCCTTGGAGGAGCACTGTATCAACTGGACTACAATCCAAGCAATTCTTCTCTAACCCTCCTCCCCAAACATGAGCTCATACTTGGTTGCTGAGGATTCAATAACAATTAATTTTTGCACCACAAAAACCTAGCTGTCTTTGCTGACAGAGCTCCCATTCTGCAAACTATATTATTGTTGTAGGAATGCAAGAGAAAATATCCAGTGACAAATTAAACAGATTCTACCAAACGCCTCAGCTCTGTACAAAGAGCAGATGTTAAAACCTTCAAATGGTGTCAAAATATCTCTCTTGAAAGTGGCAGGTTTTGAATGGCTTGGTAATTAAAAACTCTGAAGATTGTTGGCTTTAGTTCAGCACACTTCACATTCACAGAAAGCCTTATTTCTTCCCTCCACAGTGCCAGATATTGATGTACCGAGATATTTAAAAAGCCAGTCAGCCACCAACTTCCACGAGGAGATGGCAAAAGCCAGCAATGCTAAAATCCCCACATCTGCAGAGTCTGTTCACAGATCATCAGCCTGACTGGGTAATAAAAGACAGAAACTTGCAAAAGCTCATAAAGCCACAACCAGAGTTCACACCTTGCAGATGAGGGGAGAGTTTCATCCCATGGGCACCAAAGAAAGAGCAGAGGGAGCCCAAGCAGGACATGGAAACAACCAAACCCCAGTCACCTCAGGAGGCAGGTATTGCCCAGAGGGAGCTCTGTTTTGAACATACTGAAGAGGAGGCTCCAGAGCTGTCATACCTTGGCCAAACTCCATCGCTATTTTAAGAGGAGATCTGTGTACATTCCTTACAGGATATACAGAGAATACTGAAACATGAAAACTCCCCCACAAATATGTTATAGATCAAGGACAAAACCAAGTCCTTCTTTTACACCAAAAATATTTTCCACACAAAAGCCCTGTTATTAATCACAATTTTATCCTAAAGTGGCTCACACCAAGGGTTAGTCATATACCTCCCATTGACTCTAATGAGAGCCTTATGGTTAGAGCAGCAAACAGCTTTTTCCAGAACATGGTGGGTGGAAGCAACTTCTATTTTAATAGGCCAAGAGTAGTGAGAGAGACAGAAAATCAGAAAAAAAAATTCCCCTGCATGTTTGGAAAAGATACAGCATATGTGTTCTCTGCCTCATTTCAGGCTCCTGAAATGCATCTTCAAATTAGTTCTTAAAGCTTTGCAACAAGACAATAAAGTAATTTTCAGAAGAGATGTCTTGCTCCTTCCTACAGGATGAACAACTTCCACATTGAAAGGACAACACCAAGATACAGGCATGGAAGTTGAAAACACATCTTTGGTTTGAGAAAGATCTTACAGAAAATTATATACATTGCCAGTGGTTCAAGGCTGGCATATCTAGATCACCAGAGCTAGAGAGAAAAAATAAAAAGGCTTCTCCAAAGAGTCACCACATTTCAAGCAAACTTGAATTCTGAAATGGAAACTCACCCCCTCGAACCTATACTTAGAAAGAAAATCCCTAAAAAGTACAGTCTGAGATTTCATTTAGGAAAACTGAAAACAATCTTGTAACTGAGGATTTTCAAAACACTTCTGAAGCTCCTTAAAATGCCTAAAGCTCAGCTGTTTGCAAGCTGACAAGCTGGGCAACAGACATGAGAACCGGTTGTGAAGGGTATTTTAAAGCAGAGGAGCCTTGCATGGTGCACACCTTTGAACAGGCACACGGGGAGCCCTACAAATCCCACCTCCAGAGCAGCACACATGGTGTAAGCCTGGAAACCCAGACTGATGTACGGCATGAAGATAGTTCAACTTCCAGCTTCCTTTTATTTTGACAGTTCTGTTATTCCACAGGGCCTATTAACAGTAACCTTAATATTTGCATAAGGTTTCAAAACTCTGTCCAAGCATCAGGTAATCCTCTCAACAAATTTGTGATGTAAGCTAATGAGTATTATCATTTCCATTTCATGCATGACAAAGCTAAAGCACACAGAAGAAGTTAAAGCCACTATTTGCAAACAAGCAGGTGAACACAATGAAAGAATGAATGAGTGAACAGAGAGCATCCTAAAAGTTTGGAAGAAATCTCTTCCTCCAAACTAACAGCACTTTTAAGTGTGATTAGATATTCAGGTTCCTGCAGGAGCAGGGTAAATGCATACCTTCCTGCAGAGGGTGATAGCTGATACTCATCTTCATGTGAGAGGCAAATTCTGGTTGGATTTGATGCCATTAGGCAAGAGGCTGCTTGGTAAGTACAGCAAGAGGTGGGTCCCAGGAGCTTTCTTCCAGGAAATATTGAAAATTATTACAACAAGCACCACTTAAAACCCAAAGCTGCTATCTGTTGAGAGACTAGTCATGGCTGGGATGGGATGTTTGATCTGTGCTCTTCAGGACAGATGCCTGTGGATCCCCTCTTCCCCTCTGCTGGGGAGCTCATTTGCCTATTGCTGTAAATACCAGAGGTGGTCACCAGCCTTGTTTTCAGTCTGGTTTGTTTGGAATACATTTGTGAGGGCACTGAAGTATTTGGGCTGGGTATTTATTGTCTTGCTCTTATAAATCCAAATAAACATCACATCTGCTAGGAAAATGGATTAGCTGTTGAAAAATGCAAACATGAGCAAACAAGAATTTACTTTTTTTTTAAGACCTCAAAACATGTCCAAAAGTACTTAATGCCTGGAAGGATAAAACCCCAAAATGAACAGTACATCAGGAGCAGCACAGGCTAATTTATATGAGCCAAAAACCTTTTGCACAGAGTACACAGAACTGTGAAACAGGTTTGACCATGGGCCAAGTTGTGTTTCCTGGGCTGGTGTGTGATTATCCAGCATGACTTTGCATTATAGCACAAGGGCATGGGTGTGATCCACAGGAGGGTGCTGCAGAAAATCACAGGTGAAGAGCCAAAGGTTGAGCATTTTCAACAGAGAAAACTCCCATATTTCAAGTACAAGAAGCTTTGAGTTAGGCCAGAGTTTTAAACTGTGATGACGGTGAGGAGAAGAGTAAATTAATTGTGGTTGATGTATACTAAGTAAAAACCTAGTCCCTTGTGTGCTTTTACTGCTGAAATAGAAACAGATTAGATATATTAAACTTATGACAATGACACTTATCTTGAGAGTCAAGATGCAAAGTAACAAACACTGATTTGCTGTCAGAAGCACACAGAGAAAGACCTAGATTTTCATAAATCTCAGCTGTCGCTGAGGCAACAGCCACTTTTAAACAGCCACCATGCAGAGAGCATTTCCCCAAACCCAGCCTGCAGCATCTCTGACTCAGTTTACTTGCTGCAAGCAGGGATGGGAACCTCAGGGTGAGAGAAAGCAGCATGTGCTTCATGGTCCCTGGGTGAGGAAAGCCTCCCTGGGGGGCCACTATAAAAGCTGATGCATCCCACAGAAAAAACTTTGCTGTTCACTGTGTAAGCAAGAAAGACCTGGCTCAGGTCTGTTACCCTCCCTGGAGAGAGCCATGATGTGGCAGGGCTGCAGGGAGGGACACCTGCCCTGGGGCTGTACAGTTTCCTGCAGTTGTAAAAGCCCCACAGACCAGCCCTGCCAACTACAACAATTGACAGACAAGCAAAAAGTTCCTCCTGATCCCTGAGGCTAGAGAGGTCCTAGAAAACAGCTACCAGGCAGGAGGAGACCTTGTACTCCCAATTCCCTGCCTCTCCCTCTGCTGGAGTGCAGCATTTCTGTCCTTCAAACACATTAACTTGGCTATTTAATATTCCTGCTTCCCATTCTCACTGCCCATGGAGAAGCAGCTCCTTCCCTGCCAGCATGTTCCCACTCACCTGATCCTTTTGTTTCAGCTCATTATGACTGTCTGCGTGGGAAGGAGAGCTCAGTAAACGAGCACCAAGTGTGTTATTCTCAGATTTTTCTTTACATTTTGTAGCAAGGTGGCACATGTTTTCACTTTTCTTGCTGAGCAGTTTGGACAGAGCCTCAGAGTTCTTTGGGATGGAAACGTGGTAGCAAAGCTCTGTTTCAGTTTGCTCTGCTCTCAGCACAGAGCTGAACGTCTGCACATTTAATTACTGAACCCAAAAGAAGATACTTCTTGCAAGGACCCTTAATGCTCAGTGTATCCAGTGGCCTGCTTTGCTCTGCATACTGTAACAACAAAACCTTGTCATCTTTATTTCTCTCCTCTGATCAGATAACACTGTAGGTTTTCAGACTTGGGACACCATTAAAATCTGTGTTCTCCACTAGCCAGTAAAAGGCGCATGAAAAACTGAAAGGGGCCAGAGGGCAGAAATGATTTTTAGGTGGCAAGTCCCACTGGTCTGTACAAAACACAGACAAGATTGGAAACCGTGTGACCTTACATGAGGGCTGTAATTTCAAAAATCGGAACAAGATCTCTAAATAACATTTGCAGAAGAAAAAGGAATGGCAATAAAAAAGGACTAGGTGTCCCTCTTGCCACAGGTGAGACGACAGTAGGCTTGCAAAGCAGCCTTAGGCTGAGGCCAGGAGACAGAAGGAGAAAGGGATTCAAATGTGGAGCCAAAGCAAAAACACCCAACAAATGTTGCTTTGATTTGCCTGTGCAGCAACACTCCAGTTACCTGGAGTGACCCTATGGAAGGAGCCCAGCAGCAACAAGGGTTATGGGGAGATGCTGCGGCCAGATTGTCACAGAAATGCAAGGTATTTTATCAGGTTAAAAACAGCACAAGACAGTGCACGGCGGTAAAGCAACAGCCTTCCTGCCGACCCCACAGAGGTAAAAAGGCAGAAAGGCAGGAGGGTTTAGCTGAAATTAAATAGACAGTGGATTAGCATAGGATTTTTATCCTTGACCTGGCTTTCTCTCTTGCAGACAGCTTACACCCAAACACATTGGCAAAAGAAAAACTGACAGACAAGTCATACAGTTTTGCTTTGGCACAATCAGAGGAAGGAAGGAAGTTATCTGTGCTTTTCTGCACACAAAGTAAAATTAGCTTCCTGCAGTCATAGGAAAGCTTCTCCTTCCTCCTTTCCCAAAAACACCTAGCAGTACTCAGTGAAGCAATACCAAGTCCTGTACAAGTTTTCTTCCACTCCCTCAGGAAAAAAGCGCAACAATTAAATTTATCTTCTTTCTTTTTAAATTCACATCCTCCACACATCCAGGATTTACATTTGAAAACAAAGAGCTGCAGAGAGGGCACTGAAGAAGGATTGTCCTCAGACAGTTCAAAAACATGCACATGGATCAGAAACAAGCCCTAGGAAGTTTGCTGCCATCCTTTCATTCACAGCAGGAGGCTTTCCCTTCCCCAGCCCCTTTTCAGACACTGGATCTGCATCAATAACCACTTCATCCCACACTCCAGGATGAGGCACTGTGGGCAGGAGTTGCCTTTCAGTAAAACCCCCGTTCGGAGTGTTTGCTGCTTTTATCCTCACAGCAGAGCCTGCAGCCCACCCTGTGTTGGCAGCCTGTACGAGCAAAGCTTGCCTAAAATAGTTGTGTATCTTACGAACCACAAACCAGCTCAGCTTCAAGTGCCTCAGAGACAGCAGCTACTTCAAAACTTCTTCAGAGTAGGTTAAAATTGCAAGGTCAAGCGATAACTTTGGGGTTTTTTTAGGCTGTGGCATACAAGAAAGCCTCAGGCAGCACTCCTCTTCCTTTCCCCTTCCCAATCCCATGCCGGCTCTGCACCCCAGCAGGACAAGGCTGGAGCAGCCCCAACGCTGCTGTGTTCTGCAGCAGCCACCTCAGCACCTGTTTGGGACCCCAGGGACCAGGAGGACTCTGAGGTTCCCATCTCACCAGGCTCAGCAGACCTGTGCAATCAGAGGAAGAGGTGGCACTAGGACAGCTTTGGGAGGCAAAGCTCTTCAGCCTCAGTTCCACAGGGCTGGGAAATGGTGACATTTTCACAATGTGAAGGCTGATGCAGGTGTGAGGAACAGCAGCATCAAGGCAGCCCCCTCCATCCCTTTGACTAGAGATACACCTCATTTATTGCTGTGCAATAGACTGAGATGATCCCTTTTCTTAATATCTTTAATTTTGAAACAAACCCCAGAAAAATCCTTTCTTGTACCCTGGAATGTTCCAAGCAACCAAAACTTTGACATACTTTCTTTTGACGCTTTTTTCTCCATGTCTTTTTTTTTAATCCTTGAAATATTGACTTTAGTAAGAGTGCTTTGTCTTGCACACATGCCCAGTTATAGTCCTTCCTTATCCCAAAGCACTTCTGCTCCCAATCAGTTTGAAACTCCATCAGTGTTTCTAGGATGTCCAAAGGAACAGCATAAAACGAAGGTGCGACCTGAATCTCAGGACATTGTGTTCTCTGAGCAAGCTATACCTGCCTTTCCTGAGAATTTGGAAATAAGGACAACTTTGCTACTCTGCCACAAATCCCTAGCCAGTATTTCATTTTAGTGGACTTAAATTGCTTTGGCATACAATGCAGCTGAAGGAAAAATGCTCCCCTGAGCAGCTGCAGTTGCTTGTTTTAAAGCAGAATAATCCTGTGTAGCTCCTCAGGATGGATCACTGAAAACACTGTGATTCTGTGATGTTAACAACCCATCCCAAGATGACACATGTAATCCTTTGGCTTTAAAACAAAAGCAAACTGAAGCACATAGGGGACATTCTCCTTCAGGTTCTGTCATCCTCTGCAAACACAGTCCAGGAAATGTTTTACCCACTGCTGCACTGCAAACACCTCCACGAAGATGTGAAGCAGTAGATTAACGTCCCATAGAAGCATCCTAGTGTGACTTTGAGGACAAAACATGGCTGTAGCATTTTTGACAGGGGAGGCAGCAGAAAAGGAGAACTGCACAAGTGCTCATCTCTAGGGCTGTCCCCGGAGCAACGGCTCAAGATGAGCTCACACAAACTGCTGGAGCAGCTGAGCTTCCCAGGGTCAGAGAAGGAAATTTCAGTCCTTAAGCAGTTTTGTTTATGTGAGTCAGAAGCTCTTGAAGCAATCTGTGTACTGATGTGCATTTTCACATGCAGCCCCTTACCCACACACTGACGAGCAGCAGCATGCTCTGTCCTCCCTCCGGTTCTTTAATGCCGACACTGCAACTGCAGTTCAGCCCTTTGGAAATGAGGAAGCTCTTACAAAGCAGGGGGGAATCAATACGTGACAACTGTAATTCTCTGCTCAATAGTTACACGGAATTTACACTGCTGAGTAGGTTCCCTCCATTGATTTTTACAAAAACATTTACTGCAGTAGGAATGCAGGTATAAGTTTTGAGGCTCTGTCTTTGCAGTGCATTGATTTCAAAATAATAAACAATTTCATACTGTACAATGCTTTAGTACCTTCACTCAGACACACCCCTCCATGCAGACTGTGCCTCTGCCTACAGTGTTCTCCCTCTCCATTTCTCTTCCTTTGTTCAAAAATCCCAGTTTAGCAACTCTTAAGTACTTATCACAGTCTCAGTAAGAAATGAGTCATATTACAGAAGGCCTTGAGTCCAACAAGGAGGAAGAACATCCTTGGAATCCTGTCAACCAACTCCACCCCATGACACAACTGAGGGGCTGTGAAGATAAATGCACAACTAAACTGCTTTAATATCTCAGTGCTAGACAATGCTCAGGCTGTTACTCTGTCAGGGCTTGTGGGTACCCAGGCAGAAGATATAAAAGAGATCTAAAAAAAAAATAATTTAATTTGTGGAACTTGCTGCTGCAAGATATTGCAAGGCCTAAAATACAAATCAGCCTAAAGTCAGGTTAGATGAATTTGAAAAGTACAGGCTCACCAAATACAGCAGTGGTCCCGATGGCCCCTCCAAACCAAACCACTGAACAGCCAGAATTGGTTTCAAATCCCCAGGAGAGGATCATCCTTGCCTTCTTCCATACTTGAACATTTGTTGCTGGTTACTCTGTGAGGCAGGGTGGAGGCCAAGAGGGACTCTGACCACAGCTGTCTCCAAGTTTAAAGCAGCACAGAAATCCCTGAACTATTGCTGGTACCAATGGCACACGTGTGTGTGAGGGGAAGGGCAATTCAGAAGCACCAGAGAAAGCTGGACACAAAATCCCCTCAATTTTAAGGAATAAAATCACCATTTAATTACTTTCCTGTGGTTGATGCTGTCCAGAAGGAAAAAACAAGATGGGCCAAGAATCTACGACTGCTTTTCCACTAAACTGGTGTGCAGCAGCTTCTGTGGACTCAACAAAAGATACTGCCCTTTCTTTTTGAACTGAGAAATGAAAGTGTAAGCCTTCAAACCAAGAACCCAAACTAATAAACCCCACTGGTACATTCAGATGAAGGGTAGCTATACGTCACACTGTATTTTCCTCTTCATTGCAATATTTTCAATTTCACTTTCTAATTTTCCATATGATGTAAAGAAACTGTGTTTTAATTCCATGAAAAAACAAAGACAGAAGGTCAATACTGCATAAAAAGTCTCACTTCTCTTGGTTTTCTCTCCTGAGAACACTGATGCAACTAATGCACCATGAATTTCATAAGAATGACTCATTATCTAAGTAATAAAAGATTAAGTTTTTCTTCCCCCTCCTTAAACTTCTCCGAGAGAAGGGTTTTTGGGAGCGTGATGAGGGTGACTCATTGAGGAGGGCACAGGGGCCACAGCTGGATGTGCAGCGTTCCCATCCTGGAAACCCCTTCCAGGTGCTTTGCAGAGCCATGCAATGATAAATGCCAGATTAGCATCTGACATGCTAGAGGAGAGCTTGTAATTACCAGCAAAGTGGAAAGGCAGAGACAAGTAATTGCCTCTCTTCCAGGAGAAAAACACTATAAAGGTTTATTCAGCAATGTTTCTTGGGGTGGCAGTGGGCCCCTTCAGAACCTGCTGTAAGCCCTGGGGTCACTCCATAGCCACAAGATACTGTCAGAGGAGCAGTGAAAGAACAGTAAGGGGAATAAAACCTGCATCCAGGCTACAGAGTAATAAATATTTATTGCCTTTCCCCTTCTGCACATTGTGGAAACAGATGCAAAATGAAGTTCAGTGACTTGTGGGAAGCAAGCCAAAACCAGCTCTGCTGCTGCTGCAAGCAAGCAGAGTCGCAGGAACGGCTCCTGGTTAAATCCTTAGTGGTGCAAAATTTGTCTGTCCATCCAGCACCTCCTAACCTCCAACATTCCTGTTGCAATCCACATTTACCAGCCCCCCCACCCATGTGCTCAGGAACAGCAGATCCCTCTGCCAGGCCACACAACACACTGACAAGTGGCCCTCTGAAGCACTGGGATGTGCCTGCTCAGTTGTCAAGTATTGCAAAGACATAGTAGCTGTTGCTACTTTGTCAGGAAGCCAAAATTTTAATAGCTTCTTTTGTCCAAGGCCCAAACATCAGCTCCTCTTCTCATGTGATGAGAACCTCTCTTTATACCTTCACTCAGCATTTTCAAGCAAGCCTGTTACATTCTCTCAGACCTTTTTCAGCACAACTGCGCACTAAGGAAACTGTTTGTTCTCTTGTCGCTCTGCCAGAAGCATGTGAATGCTACAAAAAGCCACACAGAAAAAAACACAACTGCATTTTGTTTGTTGGCTTTCATATTTTTTCCCAGATAAAAAGCAAGTCCCACTATCCAACATACAGCTAAAATAAAAGACAACTGCAATATATAGGGAAGTGGCTTAGAACCAAATGGTGCCACAAAGTTTAAATACATTAATTCCAAAATAATTCCAAGATCAAACTTCTCATATTCAGTAACCTGGCTTCAAAGGGATGGGTGGGAGTTTTAACTTCCATCTGTTCTCGATGGATTTTGGTTGTTCTGTGTAGCCACTTCAAAATCACCAGTTCCACCTAATATCTCAAGTGACAGGTTCCTACTGGCTCACACCTCACAAGGTGACACAGAGGCACAAATGGATATTTCCAATTATTTAGCTGATGGTGAATCAGGCAGGGATTGAATCTGGAAAGCTCTTTGCAAGCAGCTCAGGCTTTGAGCACCCCATTCATCACAGGGTGGTGAAGCTCAGGCAAAGCCCCATGAAACAGATGGGGTGAGGGAGAAGGATCCTTCTCATGAGTGGCCATTCTGAACAGCCTCACCATGAGACCATTGGGGAACAAGAATTCTGCTCTCAGGACACAATGTTTCTTCCATAAAGCAAGAACAGGTGGGAAGACAAAACATGCTATGTATAAATTCTTCAAGATGCATTTCTTTCCTTAAATAAATGGCCGAGCACACCACAGGTTACCAGAGGACATCAGAGAAGCATGAAATGTGGAACAGTTCAAGGAGAGGAAAAACCTGGGGCTTGGCAATGCAGACACCAAGCAGGTCTCTGAGCTGGAGAGGAGGAAAAGCTGAACACACTGGGAAGGGATTGCACTGACTTGTAAAAGTCTCCAGGTACCATGGGAGCAGGTGAGACAGGTCAGTGCAGTTTCACACACTCACAAGAGTCCTCTGCAAACAGCAGCACCTGCCAGATGGTGGGAGCTGCTGTTCTGTCCTCATGCACACTCTGCCCACTGTTTCCTAATGCAGTTTAGGTTTTTTTTTCCTCCTCCACGTCTATAACATCTCCAGTTGACTTAAAAAGCCACTTTCTTTTTGTGGAAATATGAAAGCTCTCCATTATTCAGCACTTATTCCACATGGATGAAGGTCGACGGCCTCCTTAAAGAGCTTTCCCGCAGTGTGTAACATTAACAGCTGCACCAAGATGAAATTAATTTCCTTTTCCGAGCTCTTACTTTTGACACTGAACAAAGAGCGTGGGATGGGAAGGAACAGCAGTAACAATTCCTTGCATGACTCAAGGGGAATCACACCTCTGGCATCACAACCAAACCCCACAGACCATTTCTGCCCTCTCCTCCAGGGCATGCAAAGGGCTCAGGGGTGAACTGGTCCATACTGGTCAGCATCAAATCCCAAACTCCTGAACTCTTAAAACTCACAGCCAGGACCCTTCTGTGAGTGACATTCACAACATGTGAGCATGTTGGCAGAAAACTTCCAGGAAATCTTAAAAACCCTTAGGAGCTTAACGAGGTTAATTACTACGTAAAAAAGTACTTTAGTCATTAGAAACAAAATACAAGAAACAAAGTCCCCTTAAAGGAAGGGAAAATGAGAATGAATTGCAGTGATTGGTATCAGCTCCCTCTGCTCTCATTGGGAAAAGTCACCATTTCCATATTCCCAGTGTCAAGGGCTGGGTGCCAAAGCTGCATCTCTGCTGAACGTATGCAAGGATAAATTTAAAAAGGGCTGACTGTCACACTCCCCCCCAAGTACAGTTCTCATTGCAATGGTTACAGCATTCAGAGCCCATGTGAGCCCTCTGTCAAACCAATCCATAACAGCTTTAATCCTTTAAACAACTGACCTTATGAATCTGGATCTTTTTGACTGAATAAGACATGGTGACACCACCAGCTCTGCTGAGAGTCCTGGTGGGATGGGACATCCCCTGTTAGTCACTCACAGCCAGAAAAACACAAAACCAGACCCCTTAGTCAGGAGCACCTCTCCAGGGAGGTGATGAAGGCACCGAGGCTATGAGGCTGAACACAAAATCCACTGGGGGTGGAAAAGGAATTTGGCGGCAGGCAGTTGCAAAGGAAAGAAGACTGAGCCAAAGGAATGTAAAGATTAAGAGGAAGGTGGAGATAAAGCACTGCTGTGACCTGCCATTTTACTGTGAGTCAAGAAAGGGTAGTAAGGAAATACAACACCAGTGCCCTGCTTCCTGCCGTGCTGACCTGCCCCTGCTTGGGCCACCTGCATCAGATGGTATAAACAGCCCAAAGGAGATCTGCTATCATCGTGTAGGAATCATATGCCATTTAGATGCCATGGAATTAAATTGACTATGCAGTTCAACAACAAGCACAGAAGGAAGACAAATAAAAAGCCAATAGGTTAAAAGTCAGGATCTCCCCAAGTGCTGGGAACACAGTTTGATTTTAGCTGTGCTGCACAGCTCGAAGACTAAAGCTTAAGCTGTGATATTAAGGTTCATATGGCTGAGAAGAGACTGGCATTTGGGCAGACGTCAGCAATTCTTTCAAGCGAGTTACAGATACCAAGGGCTGGAAAGTCAGAAGCATTTCTGCTGTGTAAAATGTGACATGCCAAGACATTCATTCTGTTGCAAATGATGCTCCACATGAACCTTAAAAGACTGGGCTTCTCACAGCTGAAAAATGGGCACCCCATCCTACACACACACAGACAGAGGATTTGGCCCAGGTGTACTGAAGCTCCTGGCATCTGCTCACACAGTTTGTGCTGCCTCACAGAGCATTTGGGACTTGCACAGGATCCCAAATTCCTTACACCATGTGGCTCCAGGGAGAAAAATTAAAGGAAAATGCCTCTACATTAGTTATAATAAGACTTGTGAGCACAGACTGGGTGATGAGTGCATTCCACTAGCGCTGAATACAAATCAGAGGCAACATACAACCACGGATTGCCTGTTAAATGATCAGCTCATGTTTGCACTCCCTGGAAAGGGCTTCTTGCTTCTGGAAGGGCACGTGGAAGCAGCAGGACGGGAGAAGGGCAGCCCAGGACACGCTGCCCACTGCAGAGCTCCCAGCAGGAATGCTGCCAGTTCCCACGGCCTGCCGAGCTCCGCGCTGGGGACCTGGGCACGCCGGGACCCCGCAGGCCAGAGCTGGGCTTCCTTTTAACCTCACTGAAAATAACAGGCTTTGTAGCTCATGGCCAAATATTAAATGTCACTTTCATGCTAATTTTTAAGCTTGGACACAAGTGTTTGTTTTTCAGAGAATGCTCCAGAAAGCCTCTGCCTTCTGCACAGATGGGTACAGCCAAGACCTAGAAAACAACCCAACAGAACTGATGAAACTTGATTTTCCTCCTTATGAAACTATTATATCTGTGATTTTGCTGAATATCAAAGGTTACAGTTAAAACTTGGATAATGAAAGAAGTTTACTTTCATTAAAAAAATAAAAATGGAGTACTGCCAATACTTCTGCTACACAAAAAGCCTACTAAAAGCATTCCTCTATTCATAAATTCATATTCAAGTTAAGTATTCAACTTGTTACATTCATTTTTTGCAAGGCTTGTTTTATTGGTTTTTTTTCCCTTTCCTAAATAAACTCTCTCCAATTTGCTGCTAGAAAACCCTCAAACAGTGGAAATAAAAAGAAGCCAGTATAACCTGTTGAGGTTTTAGATTATGTCCAGCTGCATAAGAAGTGCAGAGAAACAGGAGGGAGGAACTCAGCCAAAAGGATTTTGGGCCCATGGGATGGATGTCATATGTCTGGGAAACACTTATTGCCTCCTTGCAAAGATTCCAGACACCACAGAGGTCAGAAGATAAAGGCACAGCTCCTGCTCCATGTGCTTAGGCTGGATGTGCAAGGATAAAATCACTATTATCTCCATTGCACATTAAGCTCTCTGTCACCCTTGAAATTGGTCAAGACCATAAGGCACTGATGAACCTTCAGTTTATTAATAACTGTTTTTACTCCTAGAAAAAATTAAATTAAAAATAAAAATAAAAGAGAACATTTTAATTTCCCTTGAAGTGACTTGGCAAATGTTCCCTCTGATTTAACTTTAGCATTGTGAATATTTTTTTTAACAGTCTACAACCTTCCTCTGAAGGGAGTAGTAAACCTGTTGTCTCTAAATGGAGATTTACTTGCTTACTGGTTGTATGCAAGTGGAATTAGATCTTCCTCACCATTTTTAGAGCATCCTGGGTATATGTACAGCATTGCACAAATGAACTGCACCAGACAAATAACAGGTCGCCCATCCAAAAGGGCTTACATTAATTATGTTAATCCAGTAGAGACAGAGGAGTGTGATTAAACAGCCTCTACTGCCTGGGATTTGGCTGTTATCCAGCAGTAATCCTGCACAATCTGTGTTTGAAGTGTGTAAGGAGGATACTCTAACCACCTATATTCAAAATCAAAGCCAGCGACTTGGGTAGCTGATGGCATCCTCAGATGCAGCAGCAGTTCCTGGAGAGCAGCATCTCCAGGGACGAGGCCCAAGTCCCTGAGCTCAGCTCCAGAGCAGCCATTCTCTCCCTCGACTACTGCGAACCTAAGGACACTGGGGGCTTGAAGTTTGGCATTAACTGTAATTAAACTCCAAAAGCCTCGTTAAGGATGACCAGAAGTAGACACCAGAAATAAACCTGGTGCTGCACCCTAACATTCAGCTGTTTCCTGTGCACCTGATAGGAGAGGAAGGCTCAGCCACACCAACACTCCATGCAGTCACTCGAGGTTACATCTGAACTCCCTCTCCCAGAGAGGAGAAACTCTGTACAGGAGGTGGTTCATCCTCCTGCTGCACAGAGGAGTCTGTTAAATTACAACTAAAGTGTCACCTCCACATCTCCCCTTTTTTCAGCCATAACACAGCAGTTATGAACACAGCTGGCTGAAAAAGGGATACTGCTTTCCATACAGCAACATAGCCTGGAGCATCAATGGAGCTACAAAACACAGCCTCTACCAAATCACGTTTGTGACCAGCAGAACAGGAGAGGTCCCTTCAGGCAACTGAAGTCACTTTGTGCTAAACAGGTAGGTTGTGACGAAGAAGCCCACAACCTGGGTTGGAGGCAATAAGCCTTAATGGTCAACACTGGACTTTCTCCTTCTTTTCCAGTGCCTTCCCACAGAAGGCTGTGGGTTACAGACCGAACAGGAGGTGCAGACCCTGCAAAACTGAGCCTGTGCCTGCTCTGTGCCAGCTCCCCCCTACAGCAGCATGCCAGCCTCGCCCCAGCGATGCCACCGAGCACAGTCGCTGTCCCCAGAGGCACAGAGGGTGGCACGGGGCATGACACAGCCCTGACTGCTCCTGCAGCAAAAGGTTATCTCAGCTTCTGGCCCAGCTGGCAGGAGACCCTGGCCACTGCTGTGAGGAACCTGCTGATATATTATCCACCTGCTGTAACCAGAGCACAACTTATTTATTCACTCTGTCCGTGGCAGGCTGTCTCCCATCCAGGGGCATCTCCAGGGAAAAGGAGCAAAAGCCATGAGTCGCTGCTCACAGGCATGGGGATTTCTGCCTACCCACTGAGGAACTTCTCCCAGCCCATTCAGTCCTAAACATCACCTTTGGCAAGCAGGCAGCAGTTCTGTGCTACCTAGCACAGCTCCAGAGAGATGTTGGCAGCAAAAACAATGAATCATCTGCTGAACTTTAACTTGGGACAGTGTGAGCATGGACTCCTCTGTGCTGGATACAGCTTGAAAGATATGAGCAGCAGAACCAGAGGCACAACTTCTGGAATGTGAAGTGGGAAAGCTCTGCTTATAAACATCAAAACCCATTTCTACACTCACAGCTGACAGGAAGCCAATCCTTAAATCTAAAGGGATCCACTTAAATTCCATTCCTCTTGCATCCCTCTAAGAGAAAATCTGCAGGATATTGAGGAAGAACCAAGACACTCTTGTAACAACAGCTGAGGTCCCAACCCTCCTTTTCACCTCTTTGCACAACAGAAAATAACAAATGATAATGCAGGTCTAGAGAAATGCTGTTTCCAAGTCTGCTGGATTGAAAACCAAGGTAGTAACTTCAACATACGCACTCAGACAAGACGATATGAACATGACCAAAAGCTACTTCCAAATTCTCAGTCTCATTTGCCAACAGAGATGCAACACAGCAAGTAACTTCTCCATCTCAGCAGGGGAGACAGGACAGAAATCTGTAGACAATATGAAGGAATACTTCTTGGGTAGGAATCAAAGAGTCAATCCTTGGGAAGTTCCCGAATTGCACAAAGTGCAGATCACTGCTACAGAAGTCTGGTTTGCAATCTGTTCTTTCATATTACAGTAGATAAACCCATTTATACAAGCAGGGAATAATGTGAAAATTCACCTATTCTTCTACTAACTTTGTGGTTGATAAACTCACTGCAATCATAAAACTCCCAAACTTAGGGCTTTGCTATACCTGTCACTACCAGAACTTGAACTCAAACAGAGGTGCTCTTGGATGATCTGCTGACAACTCACTTGTTCAAGGTTTGCATTTTGTTTGAAAAGCTCAACATCCCCAGCATGAAAAAGAACAATGTTTTCCTTGGGTCAGCAAAACAGGGCAAATGCAGCTATTATTTTTCACCCTAACCCTAGCTGGGAGAAGCATGGCTCACATTCAAAGGCACAAGTACTCTCTGCCACACGGCTGGGAATGAGTTTTGCTCTGTAGTTCTGTAACATCATCCAAGTCACAGTTGGAGGTTTTCCAGTTAATAAAACGGCCATATGGGGCATTAAAAAACAAAACCAAAAAACCGAAAGCATTTCCTTCCTTTGCAACCTTCAGTCACAAAAATCCCTCCCAAAAAATGCCAGCCGAAAAGTAAAGCAGCAGCCAGTCATACTCCTGAAATTCAAGTGCATCTCTTGTTTTTCTTACAAGCATTTTACTCAGCAAAAATGCTATCAGCACCTTTGATCAGAGTGCTGCGGGCAGAAGACAAATAATGATGGGTTGGAGGCAGCAATTAGCATCTTCAGTAAACACTGGATCTCTCTGGGAACAAGGCTTCTGGCACACTCGCTTCCGCTCCTGACACCACCCACACTCACCATCAAAACACACTGTTTATTCACAAAACAAGCTTGCTTTGCAAGAAAACGGAGGCCATGTGCACCCTGTGGTCCAGGAGCAGGCACGCAGCAATGCCCTCGTGAATCGCACAACAGTTGTGATCCAGAGAGGCAAAACTTGGCACAGGTTCTGCTCAGACACCTGATTCCCATGGGTATCGATTATTTTAAGAGCCTGAATTTTAATAAACGATGGAGTCTTTTGGTGTGAGGACCCAGGCTTCCTTAGGCTTAATGGAGATGGCCCAAACCATGTTTCTCCTGTATTGGCTGAGCTCCCGTCTTAACTCTGGTTGCTTCAACACCTGCCCCCCGGCCATGATATGCTGCTGCTCACATCTACATTCCACCTCCCTTTTGCCAACATCCTTATTCTTGCCTCTGCTGAATGCAGCCTTCGCTCATGCAGATTTCCCAAATCCCTACCCCATCCTAAGCCATCTCCAACAGCTCCCTAGCGCACTGTAGATTCAATTTCCAATTGCCTTCCTGGGCTGCAGTAAGCAGCAAGGACTTTCTCGAGCATATCCTTAGCCAGTGCTACACCTCCTTCCTCTGCTCCTCTGGCTCAGCTCTAGAATTTACTGCCCCTCCAGGGCTAATAAAACCCAAACTTGCTGATTTTAAGGCACAGAGTAAGTCTCATCTGTTTACTCAGACTTGGAATACCACAGGACAGCGAGACTAATTTATTCAGAAAGCTTCACTCAGCTGCTCTCATCTCCACATTACCACAGTTTAGGGGGGTGCAGAATGTGAGATGAACTCAAGGAGCTACACATGGGAGCATTTTACACTGTAATGCTGGAGAGCAGCACAGCTGCATTTTCACTTCTCTTGTTTATCTGAAATTTTCACTTCAACAGGTCTTTTACGCATCGACAAAACCCATTTAAGACTGTGTTTTTCACCTAATGGGATGGCCTGTCCTGATTTTTGACAGCTGCACCAGCCGGTGCCTTATCTCTCCCACCCCACTGCACTTTCTCACCAGTCCAAGGAATTCCCAGTGCACTCCTATCTGTGATGGGATGTGGCAAGGCCAGGACAATGGCATGACTGCCATCTCTGGCAGCAGCAAAATTTTTGATAGGCAGATACTGCTTCTAAGATATCTTCTCCAGGAGAAGATTTGTGCCCACTTTGCCACCTTTACAGCCTTAAAGCCAAAATCCTAAACAACCAATCGAGAGCAACAAACTCTGTAGAAAAAATGCACAACCTAATGAGGAGATGAGAAAAGCCCCAGGGAACTGTGGAATTCACTACCATTTCAATTGTGCAGTGTGTGTGAGCGTCAAGGGTGACTGGACCAGTCTGGCATGTGCATCCCTGTGCTGTTGGCTCCTGGAAATGAGTTACAGAACAGTGTGGAGTCTGACTGTCCTCAAAGTGCTTCTTGTAGCTCACTGACTGCTACTGCAGAATGGTTTGTGCTGGAAGGGACCTTAAATTCCAACCCCTCTGCTGTGGGCAAGGACACCTTCCACTAGACCAGGTTGCTCAGAGCCCCATCCAGCCTGGCCCTGAACACTTCCAGGGATGGGGCAACGACCATCTCTCTGGGCAACCTCTCCCAGTGCCTTAGCACCCTCACAGTAAAGAATTTTTTCCTAATATCTAATCTAAACCTACTCTCAGTTTGAAGCCATTCAGCCTTGTCCTGTCACTACATGCTCTTGTAAATAGTCTTTCTCCACTATGCAAAGACAGTGTTGGTCTCAATTTAACCATCCAGCTCTTGGAGACAAGTTAAACATACTTTGCAGAGGTGGAGCAGGCAAGTGCTAGCAGACAAAAAGCCAGGATCAGTAACCCCTCTGACACTGAGAAGGAAGGAATGTTTGCAGCCGTGGAAGATACATTGCTTTGCAGGAATGTAATGAAATGCTTTAGTTCTCAGAGCAATTGCAAAGCGCTGGAGTCAGAATTCCTGGGGTCTATTCTCACCCTCTTGTTAACTTGTTTTATAACCCTGGAGACACTGTTGAGTAGGAGTATTTGCTTAACCCATGTTTAACTTCAGTTTTGCTACTACTAATAAATCAAGTACCTCCAGGACTCTAAGATCCTAATGAGGTGCAGTATACAATTACAAAAGAGACTGTTTCATTTGCTATGGAATTCTCACCCACACATGAAGTGAAGCAAGGTTTGGAAGGACAAGTTACTTTACCAGATGAGGTGACAACTGGAAAACAACAAATAAATATCTTTGAGTATGAGTAGTCACACTGGTCGGAACAAGATCCGCCAAGCATGAACATGTGTGTATCAGATAGGTGTTTTCTTTCCCTACAAACCTCTTACCCTCTGGCACTTGTGGGAAACTCTTCACAGAACTTTTACACAGAACCAGTGCAAATAGTTTAGTTTTCTGCAATGCTGCTTCCTGCATTTTACAATGCATGCTTGCCTCCCACCAGTACCACAACAGCACATTTACAGAGGATGTACATGAAGATATACATGGACATAAAACAGAAGTGCACTAAAACATCTGTATGCTTGCACTGCAGAAATATGAGTTTTTATATAAAATGAGGAGGGGGTATATTGACAACACAAACGCACACATCCACACATGCACACCTCCCAACATCACAAAACCAACAAGTGCCCAAAATGAACAGAAAGCTCAGAAGGAACCAACAGCTCAGGCCAGTAAAGCATTAATCAGTGCTCCAGACAGCTCAGAAGCACAGCCAGGGGACTTTGTAGTTCACTTGCATGCTACCACCCCTTCAGTCTCTAACCCCAGCACACAGTTTTAAGCATCTGCTGAGAAAAAGCTTTTTCTAACAAGTATTATTCTTTTGATGATCAGTCTGATTGAATTAGGACATCCATATGTTCTAGCTGATGGCTAACAAGATACAGGTGGTCTTTCATCACAAGAGTAATTGGTCTCTGCAGCAATTACTAATACAACAAAATTGTCCCAGTTGTCTTTTTCTTCCCCCTATTCAAACTCTAATAAGCACTATCACTGTCTTGTACAAACAGCTACAGCGGGAATGGTTCGTCTAACACTGAGGACAAGAATGTACAGAAAACGGCAGGAAAAAGTGAGGTAAGCAAAGGGAGACAGAGAGGAAAGAACTGGTGCACAGAGCATCTTGCTCTTATACCTGTTTGAACTCTTGAATTTTCACTGTTGCTTTGATCTGCTGCCTTTAGCCAGATCTTGCTCCATGTACAGAGACAGCCTTGTTTGGCTGCACTCAAGTGCTCTGAGGTATTAAGTCAAAGAGCAATGTCACATGTTGTTAACTTCTATCCAAGAAACTATGTAAATCTCACATTTTAATTGATTAATAAAGGGACAAATTTGGATAGTCTCCTCCAGACAAAATCCCTATTATTGAAATCAAAAGGGGGCTTAGTGGGAGCAGGCCTCCGTCTTAGGAAAAGCCAAATACCTCATTAGCGGCCCAGTTAATAAAATAGCCTTACCTTGGCAAAACGCAATCTGAGAAAAGACTGAGACCTTTCAAAAGAGCAAAGTTTGAAGGAGCAATTTTGGGACCAGACACCAACTTTGAAACAAACAACCAAACTTTGAGAAAGCAAAGTTTGAAGAATTTGTCCAAAGCCAAGGGGAAAGTGCCTACATGAATAACCCCAAATTTATGCAAATTTATTATTTATGCAAAGCAAATAAATTCATAAAGTCAAAAATTTTCAAAATTCATCACACTAGGGAAAGGCTTCCACTCCAATGGCTCTTCTCATGGCTTATAAGGTGACCGCAAAGCATGTCAAGGAATTTTATTTTTGTTTTACAAGTTGCCCATCACTTTTGGCCACACTTTTCCCTCCAGGCTGGTGCCACAGGGGTAATCAGATACTTGTAGTTAGTGAGGCTGCACCCATGTCCCCACAGCAGCTCTGACCCAAGTCTCACTGCTGGGCCATTTCACACCCTCACAGGGCTTATTACAACACCACAAGGGATAATGGTTTTAAACTGCTACAGGGTCGATTCAGACTAGATATACAAAGAACAACTGTTCTATGAAGAGGGCCATGAAACACTGGCATGTGACACATTGACAAAGAGATGGTGGGGTGACCTGCACAGTCACCAAAGCCCAGCAGAGCAGTCACGATAAAAGCACACTTGAATGGCTTTGGCAGCTGAGCGCTGCCAGGCTCTGTGCACGTTTGTGCCATGGCACGGCTTGGGACTTCACAAAACAAACATGTTCAGGAGGTTACTCAAACAGCACGCACTTGGCACCCAAAGGGTGTAAGCGTTGGTTTGCCCAGCACCCAGGTCAGACCTGCAGCAGCCTCTCCAAAGGGCAAAAAAGCTTGGCTGAGCAGCTCACCCAGTGACAGGAGAGGCAGTTGTGAAAGAGAGGAAGCAGGAGCTTGTGCAAAAGAGTTTTGCCTTCTCTTGTACACTCATAAAAGCATCCTGTCCTGCAGATAACTGAGTAACATCCAGCCAGTGCCCTGAACTGTGCTAGGGAAGGGGCAGTTTCTGTGCCTTGTCCCACCACAGGAAGAAGATACGTGCTAAACAGAGCCCCAGGTGCCTCAGTGCCAGCCTCTAAACCGGGACCAGAACATCTGGAGTCTTCTGATGCGCAATGAGTTCAGGAGTCTTGGTCAAGTTCCCAGGAGAAGGGCCAAGATTGGCACACACCAGCTCACTCCTGCGAGGAGGTACAATACAGCCTTCAGCTTTTGACAAGGGCAACTCATCACCTTCCAACCTATTTAATTAATTTTATGAACCTTAGGACTGTCCCCTGCATATCTGCCATTTAAGTGACAAGGGCACTGCACTAAAGAGCCTGCCCCAGGAATGATGTACTTCACTAGGTTCTCCCAGCTGATTACTGTTTTAATTGCACTACAGAAAAAAACCAACATGCTCAACAAATTGAGTGATTTTTACAAGACATCAGAGTCGGCAAATCCCAATTAAGCCAAAAATCAGCTGCAGAGTACACAAAGAGCATAGAGTAACATGGAAATAGCTCCCACCCTCAATATGCTTTCACAGGAAGCCATTTCTGTTGGACCCCAGCTTTATTTACTCAGCTCATAACAAAAAAAAAAAGAGGAGCTATTAGCAGAAGGTTAAGGTAACTGGAGCAATTGCTGTAAAATAACAGAGCCCACAGCAGTTACGACTTTGTGCATATATATATTTAATTGAATAAATACATCCATTCAGCTACTGCTTTTCACAACAGCCTTCCTGCCTGCAGTGCAAAAGGTTATTCCCATTAATTGATTATTGTTACTGCTCTAATACACCCTACACACTTGTTTGTGTTTCCATTTAATTTTCCAGGGTATTACCACGAGCACTGTAAAAGGGGACATGTGTAACCGAGCCAGCTCCGCTGACACACAGCAAATGAGAACACCGATCTCTCCCCAAAGGGGCATAATTATAAAAGGCTGCAGGTTATCAATGGATCAGTGGGTTAATACTGGGATATCCACATGAAGCCATGTAATTTAATCTGATCACAGTTAGTCCAGGGGGAAGACAACCCAGTGAATCTGAAGCAAAGACTCCTTTCAGTAATGAACAGGCATCACAGCCCTCACGCTGGCAACAGCCCTCCGTGGAGCTCAGAGCTAATACTGCGTCTTTCTCAACCCATGGGAGACTGTGACAGAAAGGAAAGGCTCTCCAAATCACCCGTAGGAGGATGCATTTACTGAACAAAAGCATTACAGAATTCCGTCAAGTCTCTAGGCTAAAAATATTACACACCTCTAAACTGCCGATGCCAGCCAGGAGAAAAGCAATTCTCGCTGCTGTGCCCACGTGGGGGTGGACAAACTCCCCAGGCAGCTGGTGGGCATGGAGCGGGCACAGAGTAAATACCACAGACAGGAGTCAGCTACCATCCACTACAAAAGCCCTCATAGAAAAAGGCTTTAAAAGGAAAAATGGTAAGCACTGCACAAGGCTGGCAGAGCCTTAAGTGCTGAGCTCAGAGAAGTGTGTTCCAGCAAGGAGGGCTAATGTGAATGAAGTACCATGTTGTTTGCAGACCACAGACGAGCACAAAAGGAAGGAGCATGGCCACGTGGGAAATGCTGTGAGGAGTGAAAGGATAAGCAGCCAGGGTAGGCAGAGCTCTACAGACCTCTCAGTGGGTCCTAAAGGCCTTCCATTCAATACACTTCAATGGAGGGCCTCAAGAGGCTGATATGATCTGTATGCTATAAACACACAATTATTCCACCTGCTATGGTTCAGACATACATGTCAAGAAATTTGAGAGATCTGGAAAGGGTAAGACCAAGCAAAATACATTAGTCCTCTGTGTAAGAGACTTTTCAGTTAAAGGCAAAACTAGCAACTCTTGAACACATTTTTGCTTTTATTTATAAAATCAGAACCCCATTTTCCTTTTCAATATTTATTACCTGTATTAGAGTTCATGAATATCAGATACACAGTAGATGGTTTCAAAATTCAGTAGATGGTTTCAAAATTCACAGCAACTTCTTAGCCTACCAACATGAGCTTCCTAATAGAAATCCAAGCAATATTTCTTTGTGATACCACATAAAAAATGTTGACTCAAACTCTGATGATTTCAGCATCTTACACTGATACTTGCTATTAACTCTCCACCATAGATACTAACTCTCAGATTTAATTCTTGTCAGTTGAGAAAATATTTCTGCTTCCCTTAAATACAATGATTGCTATCATTTTGACTGACGTAAGCTACCATAAGTGATTTTTCAAATGGACAAATTTATCCCTGGAGACAGCAAGATTCCAACTAGGGCATGTTTGTCTTCCTCTGCAGCAAATCTTGAGTCGGTGCTTAAAGCAAGAGAGAAAGCACCAGAAGCAAGACTGAGCCTTCTCTCTGTCATCACAAAACAAAAAGTGCTTCTACACATTTGATATAAATTTGTGCTCATCTGTGGTCTGCAAAATAACCCTACACTGATGCAAAGGTCAAAGGCAGCAGCTGCAATGCAGGGTCCTGTCCCTCTTACAGGGTTAGTCCCATCTGGGCAGATGTGGAAAAAACTCATCACCCTGTTGAGTTCTCCTCTTATACCAAGGGCAAGAGCTGGAACAGCCGTATGGTAAAACTAAAATACACACAGGAAGGGCCCAACAGAAGCCTGGGAGATAAGGCAGAAGAGAGCAGCTAAACAGACACATCCAGCAGAGCCAAGTTATCCATTTTTCCATTCCTCCACCCTGCCATGAAACAGGCCAAGAACAGCTCTATGCCCTAGAGGCTGCTGTGCTCAGACACACCCGTCAGGAGCACTCATCACTCCTCAGCACGTACTCCTTGACTCAGGACTTGCCTCTTCTGGGATTTCCTTTAAGTCATTCTTTACATTACTACAAGCCAGCAAGGAGTCCCAAGTCATGGGTCCTAAACATGTGGGGTATGTGTCCATGATGCTGAACAAAGAGACAGCTTCAACAAACTTTAAGAGAAACTCTGAAACACATTAAAGATCAGCACAGCATTCTTCTGAATGAGCCGCACAATCTGGCACCGCTCCTTCCAACATCAATATCAATTTCCTTCATCAACAGGAGACAGAATAATAGCAGCTTCCTCTGTTTAATACAGCCCTTAATAATCCCACATCAAAAACTGGCTCCCAGAGGCTATTCATTGTGCTCCACAGGTAACAGTATCCTACACAAGATGCAACAACTTTTATCAGCAAATGTTAAACGCAGCAGGAAGGCCAGAAGGTGTGTCTCAGGACTGCTAAAAACATCAACCAACCACAGCACTGTACTGGCTCTAATGGAACACACAAACCACTGCTGGGAGCAGCATGGGCCCTCCAGTGACCAGAAAACATTTGCAAGCTCTTGCATCATCTGAGAGGCAGCAAATCCATATAACCACTGTCAGATCACGGTTTTTTCCCCTCTTTCTATCAGCTCCATGATGCCTCTGATCCCCCTCCTAATTACAAAGTCTTCATTGATTTCAAGAGAAGTTAGCAAGACTGAGAAGAAAAAGAACTAAAGAGGGTAATGCCAAGTGAGTGGGTGGAGAAAAGAACATGTAGTAAGTAGTCTTCAACTTTTACTCCCTTAAAATAAACAATGCCACAAATTGAGGGAATTCTTTGACACTAGTGAAGATGGAGCAGTAACAGGCCCTGCACTGTCTGCAGGAATGATTAATTCCTCCACTCAAAGGGGTTACTTATGCCAAATGCCAACAAGTACACAGGTAAAATTAATCTGATTGTTTGGAAAGCTCTGGATGGGAGTTCAGGTATTAAATACAAAATCAGACTCAGAGAGAAGCAAGCAAACCACCACCAAACCAGAACATTTTTCCCAACTTCAAACAGCTAAGAAAATGCCTTTATTTTTATATCTTTTGGCTGCTATTGCCAACGTTACAACCTTTATGTTCAGCAGGTGCTCAGATGCTGAAATGAAGGAGAGGGTATTTCCCATCATTCAAGTTTCACTTGACCAGCAACCTGGTCAAGTGAAAGGTGTCCCTGCCCATGGCAGGGGGTTGGAGTTGGATAATCTGTGAGGTTCCTTCCAACTCAAAGTGTTCTCTGATTCTATGATAAGCCAGAGCAGGTATGGTCCCACGATTTGACCCTGCATCAGCACAAATGTGTTCCCATCTGAACATACTTTGGTGTGTACTTTCACACACTCATCTCTCTGATTCATTTTGCCCTGGGTTACTATAACACAGCCCTTTTTCCTAGGCCTGGTTACTACAGCAACAGCATCTTTTTGAGTATGATAGCAACACATTGCAGGCACCAAAAGAAGTCTGCCATTAGTTCAAGAAACATGAACTGCAAGTCAGCAGCCCATGCAGAGGAATATTCTAGTATTTCACCCCTGCCCCTCTAATTAAGAAACTCTATGAATCCCCACCTCCTGGCAAAGCACAAGCCTGAGCAACCTCTGACTTCAAAGGATGCCCAACAGAGGTGTGCTGCCCACAACCTCCACTGTGCCTGTCACTGCAGAGAAACCACCAGAGAAATCTGATGGGCAACACAGCCAGAAGAATATTACACTCCACAGATGCTATTACTTGCACTAATGATTAAAGCCAAAGCATCCCTTTAAACTCTATATGGTATCACATCTGCATTCTTGTGCACACACAAGTATTAACACAAAAAAAAAAGAATGTTGGGGGGAGATGTTCTTGGGGTTTGGATTTTTCTTTTTCTTTTTTTATTAACCACAGCTGTCTTCCTGTATTGTCATTTCACTGTAAAGTGACTGTATTAGATCTTATATTATTAATCCACTTAACTCTTGTAGAATTTAGAGGAAAAAAAACAAAAAAAAACCTCTCAGTGCAGAGTTATTTCTATCTAATTCACTGCCTTGGGACACAAGAGGGGTTTTATTGCAGAGGCAAACAGTGACTAGTCCTTAGCTGTCAGATTGAGAGACTGCTTCTAGTCCAGCCCAGTGCAGCACATACATACTCAATGTAAGCAATACACTAAAGACAGCACAAATTGGTCAATCTGATCATTTCTCAGCCACAGCCAGTCATTCTAGAAAGTTCAGCCAGACTATTATCACTGTTATTTTTAAGTTCTTATCCTGAGAGAACGGTCTATGCCAGATTTGCCCCTAATTTCAACTGAGGGAACTTACCCAAAAACATTTCATCTGGTCACACACAGCCCCCACTGAGTGAGTGTGCTATAATGAGAAAGCAAACTGATATAAATATAGCACAGTGACAGTATCCACTCTGCAGTTATTTCCTCTGCGAAACAGAGCAGAATGAAGTGGGTAAGCTGCTCAGCCAGCTTTCTCCTAAGGCCACTGAAAACTGCATTGATGACATCAACAAAAATAATCAGTTAAACACAAATCTGAGCAAATAATTCTCTAACAACATTTAAGCTGAGCAATCTGACCTCAAGTATCCACAAAGATAAGATGACACTTCCACTAGTTTCTTCTCCATTTATATTCATTCACAGAATAGATTTTTTTCCTGTTAGCTTTTATTTTCACTAGCCAAATTGATTGGAAGTTGATAGAAGAATTAATCATCCAATATCTGAAACCCTACTTGTGATGGATAGGCTGGGACAGGGCAGAAATTACACTTCATTGCTGGTTGAGTGTGCATACACATGCACTCTTCTGCAATCCATAATTCAGATGTAGAAATTCAGATTATGATTTTCATAGCTAAAGCCAGAAAACAAACAGCCCCAAAATGCTTGGGGTTTTGTGGTGGGTGTTTTTCTGTGGTTTTGTTTGATTGTTTGTTTATTTTTAAACTCCATATGTAGTAACAAACGTGGTTAGAAACATATCTTTGAAGGAAAAATAATAAAGCAGCATATAGTAAGCAGAATTAATTTTCTGGAAGTATTTTCCCAGCTACAGTTGAACTGCCAACTTTAAAGACGTTATTTTAGCATACAAGATGAATGTAGCTCAGGAACAAGAAGAATCACTCTTCCTAATCCTCCTCTCATGCACCCTCCTCCAGCCTGTTCTCAAGATATGAAGCATTGCTTAAAAAAATGCCCATGGAACAGACTGAAAGAAGTTGCTGCTCCTCTAGATAGTTATTTATAATAGATAATCTTAGAATCACTTTTAATTCCAGCTCATCATTTATGGTGTTGGCACAGTTGCTCCATTGAATTCAGTCTCATTATTCACCTTTGGGTTGTACAGTTATCTTGCATTTTATACATCATCCTTCTTTGTCCAGTGGATCCCTCACAAACACTTACAGAACCAAGTGAAGATGAATAATGACCCAAGGACAACACTAAATGCTGAAACATTATGATTTTATGGCCAGTTACAGAAAAGCATGGACATGTTTTGAATACCTAAGTGAAGCAGCAATACATCCAGGAATGCCATGCTATGGAGTGACTTTCCAACAGGCTTCTGCACTATCCCAAGGCACTGAACAGCACTGGGAAAGTCAGCAGGACTGCTCAGCTTTGATGGCCATGGCCACACCCAGCTGCGTTCAGTTATGCTTGGGAACTTGATAAAAATGTCTTTGGGAAAACTCAAACTGGGATGGGATCGTCCACGCAGCTGAAAGTCACGTCAAGATGGAGATGATGGGAAAAGTGCACATTTTGGTTACTAGGGTTATACTAACAAGTGCAGAAGGATTTCATTAGCGGCAGCATACACTCCACTGCTTTATTGCATTGGAGCCATTTATCTAGTGCCAAGTCCTGCAGAAAGAGGCATGAGCCAAGCTGTTTCATTTTTTCAATGAAAACTTGACCAACACCATCCTCTTTAAAGCTGCTGGGAGCTGGAATTACTGCTGAAACCCATAAGCACTTTACCCCAATAACAGAGATGTTTCACTGGGTAATCAAAGGCAAATTTCATAGCTTAACCATCTGAAAGAATTTTGCAACATGATCACCAGAACCACAAGTTCTACTTCAGGCTCACTATATCTCAAAATAGACCTCACCAGCTTCCACATCCCATTCCATTACAGGGATCACATTATCAAGGGTCCTGCCACAGCATCCTGGGTCACAGCACCTACTCTGTAACTGGTACTTCCTTGCTAAAATGTGACAGTGGTAGTGACAAGACATGTGTGTCCTCTCAGTCTCCTTTAGGCTGCAGTGATCACTCAGACTCAAGCTTTGGAACAGGAAGGGAACTAGCGTATCTTGTGGGAAAAACACCCCAATCAACCATCATCACACATACTTGAAAATTCTTCAGTTAAACCCAGTCATAAGCCAGCAATATCAGAATTTAAAGCAATCTGGGCAAATACAAAAGAAGGAGTGACCATCTTCCTAACCATCCAGTAAAAATCACCATGACTGTCAGCCTTTACCAGAGCTATGATATGAGCAAACACCATTGCATTTCCCTGCTGCTTGATGTAGAGACCCATGCCAAGTTACCTTCACAAGCACAGCAGCACAGGGCCTCGAGGCATCCCTTCCACTGCCATCAAGCAGGAAACAAGAGCAAGATGCCAACCCACAAGAAAAGCCTTCAGTGAGAAGAAGCTCAGAGAGCCTTACCTATGTACAGGGAGGAATCTTTCCGCCTCACGTGGTCATCGATGTAGGAAACTCCCAGGGGCTGGACAGGGGTAGCACCAATGCCCAGGAGGACCTGTGCCCCGATGAGCAGCAAGTACATCATGTTGGTAGCAGTCCTATTCCTGCAGATAAGGTCCGGGTCTGGTCCCTCATCGCTGGTGGACCCGTTGACAGCACACACGTCCCTCCCTTCGGCCCCCCAGCGTATTTCTCCTGATTCGTATTCGTACTGGTGGGTCAGAAATTCAGGCAAGGCAGAAAGGAGGGCACCCAAGGCCATGACTATCCCTCCACATCCTATCAAGCGTGGTCGGTGTCCTCGGGCTCCAAAGTAGCTCACAAAGAGGATGAGGGCCAGGTTGCCAATCTCGAAGCTGCTGGCAATGACGCCCACGTCAGCACTCTGGAGGTTGAATCGCCGCTCCAAGGTGGTTAAAACACTCACCTACAACAGAGAAATCCAGAGAAAATTACAGAAAGGGAATATGACCTGCCTCCCATCCTCCCCATATATACTAAAGTGTAAATTTCCTTGAAATTTCCTTGGAGCTGAAAGCATACCCATCAAGGACACCCAAATCACAGTACAGCAGCTGACCTCCAAGCATGACCTAACTATTCAAATACAGCCACATCTGAAGGTCCTAATACCAAGTGACATTTCACAGCCTACCACCTGTCTCAGCACATGTCCACTTCCGAATTCCTGTGCCCATCAAAGTGTGTTTTGGACGCCTGCAGACACCCATGATTCCATGACTGGTTTATCTTTCTTTGGACTCACTTTCTATTTGAAGGCACAACCTTCACAGTGCACTGTCCCACAGAACCAAAGCACAAGCCACAGTGAGCCTCACATCCTGCTGGGCACCCAACCTTTCCCTTGGAATGAACTGCAGTTAAGAGAGCAGCAGAAAACCCTGTGGATGCTTTGCTTGCACACCAGCACAAGGCCATCAAGCCAGTCAGAGACAGTGATGTACAAACAGGCAGTTGGCTGGCACAGAATGCTTTTACTAAAGTATATAAATAAAATGTTGATTAAAGGGTTTGAATTGTTTGTGGATTATTTAATGACTGGGATCATCACAGAGTACTTTTGAGAAGACAGGCCAATTAAGGTTTACGTAGAAGATTTAAATCCACCATGAAGAAGGGATGATTTAACAAATTGTGGGTATTTAACACTAAGAAGAGAGAAGCACATGAATAGTCTTCAAATATTTAACACTGCTGCAAAAAGGAATGACCTGTTCTTTGAATTCAAAATAGACAGGAGAAGAAATGACAAGTTTAAACCGCAGCAGAGATTATTCATGTTATATATGAGGTGGGCAGAAACCAGACTTTTACTGGTAAGGATTGTGAGGCACTGAACTATGCTGCCTGGAAAGGCTGCAGAGGTCTTTAGTAGAGCACAGACCAGCATCTGTCAGGAAAGACACAGGTATGACTTATCTTGCCATGGGGCAGAAAAATGAACCAGATCATCTCTTGAGAGCTCTTCCAATCTTGATTACATGGTGCAATGAAACACAATGTGGATTTTCTGCAACAGTCATAGCACTGATCAGAGCATGAAGGATGAACCACTAAGTACCTCACTTGCTGCCAGCCCTGCTCAAGGGAGAAAACAGAGCATTGTCGTATCTATGGCAGTGTCCCTCTTATACGGTAAAAAAACAACAAAAGAAACCTTGAACATGTCACAGAAATGCCAAAAACTTTTACCTTGAATAAAAAACTATCTAGTTTTTCAGACTGCAAAGGATGAAGGTATTTAAAGTTGTCCTAAAAGAGGCAGGTTTCTCTATTCCAAAAAAAAAATGTGATAAAGACCTCAGAGCAGAAGGTAGCCCCTGGATAGAATAAAAATAGCCTCCCACTGGAGGCACTGAAAATCTTTGCTGATAAACCTCACGAAGCAGGAGCCAGCCTGACCGACTTTAAAGTATTCTGACAGCAGCTCTTCTCTGGGGGCAGTTTGCCTCTGCCAGGGTACACCAGGGCACAGTTGGACAAAGACAGCCCCACTGGCAACAAAATGGAAATGGGAAGCAACCCACTTCTGCTGCTTTGCATAAGCAAAAGCTCCCAAACCTGACTCTGATAAGTGTCCAAGTCATATCTCCAAAACTAAACTGTTTTAATGTTCTCTGAAAATTCAGCCTTCTTTTTGTACAGGCAGTTATCATTTTATACTGCCAATGTAATCCTCCCCCTCTAAAGAGTCAAGAGCTGAAGAAGGCAAGGACGAAAAACCTAAAAGTCAAATCCTATGAATAAGGCAGTGCAAGAGCAGTAATTCTTCCCATGCCAAAGCCAAGTGTGCCTGTCAGAGTGGGAGGAGATCACCACTTCACCTGAAACACCAGGTGCAGGTCCTGTTGGGATGAAACAGCTCTGTAACTCACCAGGGACAACGATGTCCTCTGTCTGAGGGCACAGCACAGCCCATCCCTGCCACAGCAGCCTCGGTGAGCAGTGCTGGAGCTCACATCCAACAGGGACACTGCTGCTCCCAGCCCTCTCTGGGATCTGGGAGAGCTGGGCAGGTGAGCACAGACACTGCCAGGAAACATTGTGCTGGTATTTTCAAAGCAAGGCACACCAAGGAGGGGGAATATGGACCAACAATCCATTGCCATGGGCAGATCCACCAGGCACCCATACAATGGAGAACCACAGAATGGTTTGGATTGGAAGGGCCCTTAAAGGCCATCACCTAGCTCCAACCCTTCCACCATGGGTAAGGATTTATCACCCAAAACATAGGATTGGTTTTATTGCAAGGTGTGGTCTAAGGGGGCTGGTGGAGTCAGGCTGGTGGGACTCCAGGCCTGAACACCACACAGCAAACACCAAACTTTGAGTGATGCAAAGCCCCTGAAATAGGAACCCTCCTTTATGCTACCACCTGCAGCACGTGCCTACAACTCAGCTATAGCTGGGGTCCCATGAACACCAATTTTGACAGATGGGGGAATCTCTTCAAGATGAATATATAGCTCTGAGCATGCACAATCATGTCTGTGGTGCTCATTTCTGAGCTGTACCTAGATAGGAAGCTCATGATTACTCATTACAGCTGTGTAAACTGAGGTAGAGAGCCAACTATTAATGAGACAAGTACAGTGAACAAAATTAATTTCTGATGGAATAATTTAGGCTGGAAGATTGAAAGCCAACAGAAGTGATTTCCCAAGGCAAACTGGTATTAACTAGCTTTGGAAGTCTCCCACCTTTCAACCTGGCTGCCAAACTCTAAGCTTTTACCATACATATATACAAGTGGCTAGCAAGCATGATGGTGTTTAGAAATACATGGGTGCCAGGACTCATAAAGGTCAGATTCTGGACAGCTGGATTTCACATTCAAAAACGGCATCATTTCCAAGTGCAATTCACAGTGACAGAGGGAGTAAATTGGTGACAAATTTGGGATCTAAAACCAGAGTCCCAGTTCTCATTCTGCTATTATTTCAGTGGGACTTCAGTTTTCTTTTTCTTTTTACAAAAACTAAACTACTCACAATAGGGAAATAGAGTATCACCATCCCCTAATACTTTCTTGCTTTACTTTGGTGAAGAGCCTGAAAAAGAAAAGGAGGAGGAGAACAACACAGAGCAAACTCCAACCCTCTTGATAAAAGCCGGCAGTTCTCTTTATTCCTCTGGCCAGACCACATTGCATTTCCCAGTTTGCTCCTTCTGGCTGCAGCACTGCTACCAGCTCTGCCTTTACTAAGTGGGTTATCAGGAGCAGGGGGATATGGTGAAAGAACAAATCCATCACACCAGCCTTGAGCATACAGAAGAAAATAGCAGCCAAGTAGAAAATGCTGAGATCAGCATCATCAGAGTAGCCTCCAAAACTGACAGTCACAGTGAGGGGAAAAAAAAAATCCCAAAATAAAAATAGGGCTGGGAAATAAACTGTCAATATGCAGATTTTTGTCAGAGAACAACAGGAACACAACTGCATTACATTCAGGGCTGCTGCAGCCCAGACAGCAAAGCCCAAATTCTTACTACAACTTTGGCTGTGACCTTACAAAGACCAACTACAAAATCAGCATTACTATACCAGAGATGTTACCTGCATTTATTCAAAATAAACCCCTGCCCATGGTTAGAATCATTATCCCACCCTCTATGCTCCACCTTTATGTGACTTCCTCATATAAGGTGTAACCTGACTAAATACTTTTAGTTTCCCTGTGGGATGCTCATGGTGCCCTTGTAACTGTGAGAGAAACAGACCATACTGCCCATATTTCCTTTCACAATCCTGCCCCCCAGCAGACGAGCCATCACCTCTCCTAGACACTAACTCTGTTTATCAGAGTTACATAAAATTCTGCACAGACATGACAGGTGTCTGTAAAATACTGATGTCATGTGAAAAGGCTGTAAGGATTATAAAGAGTCCCTGTGTGCTGAGACCAGGCTGGTCACTCGAGAGCACAAGCCAAGTGGGGCAGGGATGTGGGCCATGGAATGGTGCAGCAGTACAGGAGCTTCAGATGGACAATCTCCTGCTAAAACAAAGCAGGAAACACCAGGAGCCCACCCTATAGCTGTGAAGCTGCTACTTCCTGGCTCCTGTGAACTTACACAGCTGTTTTGTCAGGGATGGAAAGAATTGATTAGGAGGGTATTTAGTTAAAAAAAGCTTCTAACCTAAGCTCAAAACAGTTACCAGGAAGCCATTGCAACACCCAGTATCTCATGCAGACAAGATACAGGAGAGCATGTGGTCTGACCCCAAAAAGTTGCTGGTGTGAAACCACCCACGGGACCAGACAAGTCCGGAGCAGGCACAAGGACAGAGGCAGAGCCAGCACTGTAATCATGGCAAATGCTACAGCTGCCTATGGGAATGCACCTGTGCTAAGGACAGCTGTACCTTGCCTGTACCCTTATGTCCTCAGGTCCGTCCTGCAGATCAGTCCTACCCAGCAAGTACTTTAGCTACAGCACTGTACTCAGCCTTCAGCCTTGCTCTCTTTTTCCACAATTCCCATTTCACCCACTTCAGACATCTCCCACACAGTTTGTAACAGCAGCTCCACTAAGATTTAGCTCTAGCATCAGAGAAATCAACTGTGTGGGTGTTGGTAGTCCACAACCTTATGCTCCTCCAAATTAGATCCACACCAGATCTGTCAATTTAGGAGACTATCCTCAGACTTGGCTAAAGGGACCTCCTAACACCACCCTGAAACATTCTTCAGTGATTGAAAAAGGAAAACATTGCACATAACACACACAGTGATAAATGACCCGCACCAAAAAAAAGAAATCAATCACCACCTTAAAATTTTCCAGTCGAAGCAACTTATATTGCAACTCCTGTAACTAAATCCACGGAAGCTTATGCCATGCCATTCTGGACTTATTTCAATAATACATGCTCACATTCATCATTTCTGTCTGTTCCAAATCTACAGATCTTGGCCTTTCTGAACCAAGGTAAATTTGTTTTCTCTATAGGCTGTTTATTTTATATTAGTGCTCAGCAAAAATACAATCCACAGACCTGCTTCACACTATTGCCCCACTTTATCACTAAGAAATGAACTGAAGGCTGGGGGCACCGTTATGGAGTCAGAGACAGTGCACTGAAAATGAATATCATATTGTTCGTATCTCCAATGATCAAGTCATATTCACCCACTGAGTCTACAGTTAAGTTCATTGTATTAATAATACCAGGTTATATATAGAAAACACATTGACTTTGTGCCTGAAGGACCTTTTCAAAAGGCTTCTTTTTAATGTAAAATACATTTTCTCAGTTATGTGGTAAGAGATTGGACTTGAAGAGACATGTCTGCAGTGCTACAGGGTGTAAAATAATTGCCTGGCAACTACGTTCCCAAAGGAAAACAAACGCTAACCATCTCCCACAGTCTCCATTACAGAGCCAGGAAATACAAGGTTCCCTGCAGAGCCAAAGGGACCATGCCAGAAATGCCACTGCTTCCAGGTACCTCCACCCACTTCTTCAGATGTCCCCTCATCCTCTCTTCCAGCAGCCATGTGGGATGGGGTAAATGGCATCCTGTAGGTGGGGATGGGGACAAGCTCTCCTCCTGCAGAGCTGGTACCCATGGGCTCAGTCACCCACACACCCACAGCCACCAGACTCAGGCTTCAAGCCCAAGGGAATGATGCTGATCCTCTGCTCTGACATTTTCCTGCTCCACAATTCAGCATGGAGATGATCACTTGTGGCCGAGCCAAACTTTTGAGAATGCACACCATTTCCTTGGCATTTTGCCCACTCCTTCCCCATCTGGAAGGGCTGGGAAGAGGGCAACAAGCTTAATACCCTCTGCCCAGTCCCAGGCAACAGCACTTCTTGATGCTCCTCACCCCACTGAAGTAGTTGAGGGGCATCAGGACCTCCTGTCTCAGGCTGCTGATCATTGTTTGAACACCTTTCCTGGTCCAATAAAGTCACTCGACACGCAAAATACGTTCTCACTGCAGCTGCCAACACCTGTGCTGGCTTTGGGCACACGAACATAAGGGAAAGCAAAAAAAAGGCAGCAATATGAACACACCCAAGCTGGCTCTGCTCAAGGTCTGGAAATCATCTCTGCACAGAAATTTGCATTCACATGACAGGGATAATAGACGCCGCAGCTGAACCCCTGCTGAAAGTAGGGTGTTATTAGCTTGGCTCTTGCTGCATGTGCCTGTGCTGTTTCTAGGCCAGTACTCGAAAATCTGCAAGTTACTGTACTGGTGCCATGAGGAATTTGCAGCTTGGATCTGTGCCTCACTGGTGTGAAAAATGCATTTTATATCCTAGTGACCAGCTCTGAGGTTACTGACACAGTGGAAATTAAGCAGACATTCAAGGTCGGGATTTTCAGGGCCTGAGAAGAAAGGGTATTGCACCATGCAGCAAGAGAAAGCACATCACACTCCTAGTCGAGGCAAGGCTCACATTTCTGGCAACCTCTTCTCTCTGGCTTCATGCAGAAAACCTTCCTGTCATCTCTTGTAGCCCACTGTGCATCTCCTCCCCACATTTCAGCAGCCACAGCATCCTGCACCACTGGCCCTCGGCCAACACAAGGCACAAAACAAGTGTACCTGGGCTCCCTTTGCAGGGTTTCACAGCTATGCCACAAGCACAGCAATGCTGCGGGCTGTTGCACATTGCAAACAGAGCACAGAGTACTCAGAACCCATGGAAGATATCCTGTTTGGTCAGAAGCTGATACATAGTGCAAAGCCACAGTTTGTTTCAAAATAGCTAAAACAAAAAAAAAAGTCATGTACCTCTGAAAGTTAAACATGCATTTTCCACTACTCAGTGAAACTGGGATCATACTAATCAAATATGCTACATAAAAATCTAACCTCTAACCCAGGCCTTCATTGCAGCAAACAGCAATACAGCAGGGCTGTCAATACCTTCCTCATTTGCTTCCTACAGACCCTGCCTGGGACACAATGGGCTGACCCCCTTTCCCAGCTCCCCTGAGGAAGAGGAGGCGCAGTGCCCCATTTAGAGCCGTGTGAACAAAGAGATCACTGGGGTGTTATTTGCAGCTACCCCCTCACGTTCACCACGCAAAGTCAGCCTGAGTCACCAACAGCTCAAAGCAGACCCAGCTACAGGGCCAGGCCACACTGAACTGCCTACCAAGGCTTTTTCTGTCGCTCCGAAACACCATGGCCAAAATCTAATTTTTTAACTTTTTAAAGTCCCAACCCACAGTGATATTATAATCACAACCACAGACTTAGTGTCCACACAAGCTTTCTGCCTCCCAGTTCACTGTTCAACATTGACCTCAGTGATAAAGCAGGTGGTATTTTAGTCCCTGACAAGGTATCTTCATAAAAATACCCAGTACCAGAATCCATTTGTAGCACCAACTTTTCTACAGTGGCACACTTACAACGAAGCCAGCGGATATTTGAATCCTTACTTATTTTTAAATGTTATGTCATTTTCACTAGCAGCCAAATATCACATCATAAACATGCAAAGAAGCACAAACCTCAACCCTGTAGCTGCATTTCTGCATGCTGTAAAAACCATAGCACAGAACAGCGCTGCTGGCACATTTCAGACCTGGAGGATGAAGAATTCCATGTGGAATAAGTGTGCAGCAGCAGGGGCTGGTGAGCAGGGGCAGCCAATCTCTCTATCAAAGTAAACAGCCGAGGGAAAGCTGCTGGAACATCTTTGACACATTCAGAGATGGATCTCTTTTTTCCTTCCCTGTGGCCAGCAAGTAGGTGTACAGAGCAGATGAAGAGGAATTTAAACTGTATAATTTAAATGTAGGCTTCTACAGCACTTTTGGCCACATACAGAACTGGCAGAAGATTCGTACATGGGTCTGGGACTCTGCAAACTGGGCACCATCGCGCCGGGTTCCAGGTGAGAGAAGGAGATGAAATTCTTGTCTCTGGAAGACTCTTAACAGGAAAAAAGCCCCTTCCTATATACTATCACATGGACTATGTACTACCACTGGAGAGGCGGGATCCCAAGCTGTCACATTGCAACACCCTCACTTCTCCACCTCCACAACTGAATGCAGGTTTGCTTGTACATCTAATAAAACACTTCCTAACACACCACTTCCATGCCTGCAGAGAAGGCTTTCTACTATAAACAGGGTGAGTTACCACACAGAAACCATAATGCACGCCTGACAAGCAAAGCTGCCATGCAAAGGGCGTCATGTTATCTTAATTTATGATCAAGAGCTGAACTTGGGGCTAAGGGTTGCTTCGAGTTATGCCACAGTGCAGATGAAGAAGCAAGGTTTGCAAAGTTGGTTGCAGGAGCATTCCCAGCTGCCAGGCACGAACCAGGGCAGAAGTGACACAGGCAGGACACTCTGAGGCAGCATTAATAAAAGCTTTGAAGGAAGCTGAATTCAGTTTTCACGGTTGGAGGACAACAGTGATTATATAAAGGCTATATACTGAGAGAGAAGCTTTTCTGACAAGTTCTACTACTTTTCTCCTCATCTGCTCTGGCTCTGCTGGTATCTCTCCTGCTCCACTCCCTATCCAGGAGCAAGGATGCCTGGCTACAGCAAATGGGAAGTCAGCTTAGGGCGAAGTTGGAGGCTTTTCTCATCAACAACTACATGAATTGCTTTAATTTAGTAAGCCTTGGGAGGTAGGAAGCCTTTAGAAAAGGGAAACAACAAAATGGCCACATTGTACTGACATTCCACAGCACTCTGTCTCAACTCATAAAAGGAACACCAAATTACTGTAAACTTCTGCACGTGGAATTGGGGTATCTGCAGCACCTAACCAGCAACACCCCAAGCTTGTCCCAGAGCCACATGTGCTGCTTGCTTATCCCCACCTCACACCCTGCAGCCCACACAAGAGCTGTCCGTGTCATCCTGCTTATTTGCTAAGTAACACCTCCCACAGAGCTGTTCACAAAGGGCTCATTTCTCCCTTCACACTGTCTCTGTGCAGAGCCAAGGGCACCAACAGGAGCCATGTGCTGGCTGCTGCCAAACTTCCCACTAAAGGGAGAGGCAGGCTGGGAGGTGAGCAGGGAGGGCCATGGTGTAAACAGACAAGTCAGGGCGTGAAGGTGATCTTAAATCTATTTACTGTAGAATCACCAGACCCTGAAAAGCTTTACAGAGTACATGGAAAGAAAACAGAAGTCCCCACCTCTTCCACTTACCTACCAGAGTGTGACATGAGCAAAAGCACAATAAAAGAGGGGCTCCATGGAGGATCACTGTTCCTATGGCAGGGGCATACCAGATTCTGGGAGGAATCCATCATTCAGGCACTACAGAGTGGAGATGATTTTGCATTCAGTGCTCAACACAAAGCCAGAGGCATTCACTAACTAATGGTTACTGCAACCAACATGAGAGCTCTCTCTTCTCTCCTTGTCCTTTCCTAGTCTGGTTTCTCTCAACCTCCACAGCCATTTCAAATCCCATGTTTTCATCTTCTTCCAGTTCTTCACTCATCCTTTGCAGACAGCTTCTACATGAAGTTAATTCTCTTTATACTCTGCTTCTCCCTGGTTCCTGCCTCCCCAAGGTACTAATTACAATACAGTTTATTAGCCAGGCATACAGCATTCACACTCTAATTTTGCCCTGCTTTAAAGGAAGGTAAACACCACTGAGGCAGTCCACTGCAGTCAGCAACAGGGAAGGAGATTTTTCAAAGCACTTCAGTGGTTTTAGAACAAGAGTCCCATTTTCAAAGAGACACTTAGAGTAAGTCACTTCTGTCAATGACAGTATGGCTCAGAAAGCATCCTTGAAAATAACACCCTCAGGCTCTTTTAAAATCCATCACTTACCAAGGAGTGAGTAAAGCAGCCCCAAGTAGTCTTTTCCTGTGAAGCTTCAAATAGCAAAGGACTAAATGTTTCATTCCTGACACTTCAGGCAGGTGTGAAGGAAACAGGAATACCATTGAGTGGCAACAGGCTGCATCACAGGCAGGATAATACAAAATTAACAGCTCATTAACGAATTTAGTTCAGCTTATTATGATAACTGCTAGAGACCTGGTTCAGGGTCCAAGCCTGGGTGCCTCTTTCATTCCATTACCATCACTGGAGTAGCTCAATGGCCGTCATCCTACACCACAAGATGATCATGGAACCAGACAACACCACAGCTAGCACATTTGTTGATTGAGAGAGAAAGCCCAAAGAAGGCCTGGATATGTCCATGACAAAGCTAGGAAATGAGCCCAAGCATGCCTGGTCTGCATCTTCACCAGGAAACACAAATTGTAGTTGGTCCTCAGCCAACAAGCATTACTCCATGGGCTAAGCTGTCCTCTCCCAAGTCTGCCACATGTCACATTGTCCCAATGCAAATAAAACCATATTTCTCTGGGCACAAATATTAGTTTTGACTGATGAAGGGAGTCAGTTTGGATGTGACAGGTCTGGAGAGCCAGCTGCAAAGTAAGAGTTGGCTTGAAAACATTACCTACATGTGGCAGGAATGTTCCTCTGTTCCTGCCAAGATGCCACCATCAACAGAATCTGCCTTGCCAGTACTGGTTCAGAGGAATCAAGCTGCTGTTCTTCCATCATTTAATCTCTCATTTGCTTGAGTAGTGGGGGCGAGGGAGAGGTCAGGGAAATACACACTGACAGGGCTCCTGGAAACACTCCATGAACCTAATGTTTTGTGACGCTGTCTGGACACCAAGAGTTCTGAGCACAATCAGGATGCTGAGAATGAAATTGAAAGCGTCTGAATCTGCACTATGCACTAAAGGGGGCAAATAAAGGAGAAATCAAAGGTCAGTTTAGTTTCAGTTGCATTTCCAATGTAGCAAAGTCCTGTGCATCTCTTAAAGATCCCATCCCTTGAAAGCTCAGTGTGATGCCCTATAGAAATCTATAAAGACTTGATCAAGTTTGACAGTAACTCGAGTACAAGTGTTGGAGTAACCACACACACTCCATTCATGTCAAAAGGCCTGGTCAGCTAAACCAGAACACTACACTTTGCCAAGAGACATTTGCACATGTTTATTCATTTTGGCCAACCACTCCCCCGAACTGTAATGCCCTCTCAGAGGAAGCCATGCTGATGATGGGGATACAGAAATACTGAGCTGGAAACTCAAGAGAGACTGGGAAGAAACTTCCATACATGAGACCATACAACCCAGAGAGAACTCTGAATCCAGATTTATCTCCAAGTTGTTACCCTGCTAACTAATTGCTCATTGGATACCTGCCCACAGATACCAAAGATGAAGTCTATTAATGTGGAAGCATCTGGAAAACTTTGATAATGACAAGGGATTCTGGGCACTGTTCAGAGATATACTTCAAAAGTTTGCAATTTGAAAACACACAGAACTGATTGTAGAGGCTGCATCCAGTATTTCCCAAGAGTCATTATATACAACTACAGTAATTCATTAGGGATCTTACAACTGCAGTAATTCATTAGGGATTTATTTAAATAAGAAGACAAAACAAAAATTCCAGCAAAAGTTTGTCCAGCATTGAATTAAGCTGAATAATTCACATCAATAAATGCCAGCTCAGATAAGGGAGGCTGCACTATAAGCCCCAAATGCTTCCACAAGAAACAGCAAGAAGAAATTTGAAACTTCTGCCTTCTTCATAAAATAGAACAAGAACTGAGATTAAGTGCAACACAGTAGCCTTGATGCATCCTAATCCATGGAAAACACTGAACTTCTGTACAGGGGCAGCATCTGAGGAAGCCTGTGCAGTTGTGCCAAATGACACAGCAAACCCACAAATGTGCCTCTAGCACATGGCTTGCTTGTGTGGCTTAACTTCAATAGCCATCAAATAATTCCCAAGTTGATTTTGGAATCCATTCATTCACACAGTGATTTGTCAATGCAGAAGCGGTCTCAATTAAGCAAATTAACTCATGGACATGAACAGTTTATCTAGCTCCATGGAATACTTGAATACTTTCAGCCTTTGCTCTCAAGCTCTCTGAAGTTGGTAGGTTTGAATCTCAAAGACTGTGGGAAAGCTTCTCAGTAAGCCCAAGCAGCTCCCTTGAGCTACAGTTTTTAATAGCATTAAATATCACACATTATAGAAAGAGAATTAACAAAAACCAAAACCCACCCTAGACTAGCATCAGAGCACTGTGAACCAAGGGCTCAAGCAGCCATGTGGTCTTGGTATCACCTTTTGATAACAAAAATACAAACTTGGGGTCAAAGCACTCCTCTTTGGACCAGAGCTGGAGAACACAAGACATGGCAGGTTCCTGCAGGAACACAACTGAGCTCAGTGGGCATTCATTGCACTGAGTATCTTGGATGAGACCATCTACAGGATCACCCAAACAGTCATCACCACCCTTCACAAACAAGCACCCCCAGATAAGGCATCCCTTCAGCTGAAGCTCCTGTCCCTCAGCCAGCAGCTGCACTGACTTCAGACATAAGGACCTGCATTATAACTAGCCATAGGCAGCAGGAAACAAAGTGTGCATCTCATGTAGGGGCTGAAAGGCCCATTGTAATTAACTGCTCTCAGCCCTATACGCTGGACAACACAAAAACAAAACACACAGTTTTCTTTTGCTGATAAGCCCTAAAAACACTGACCACTATTTCTCATACAGGGCCTATACGTCCTGCCCTTTCTCTACCACAAACCAGAGCACTTGGCATAGGTTGTGGAAAGGTTAATTCCCACAGAAATCAAATTTACTGACAATGCCTGCAGGACAGAAAGAATACCACCGTGGTTTAGTCGCACAGACACATTTCTCCTTGGGCTGAACCTTGCTGCCCAGTGGGACACCACAAAAACCAGTGACTGATCACCAGGTGCAGACAGGACCCAAGCACAGGGAAATCCATTTACCCAATGCCAGCCAACACTTCTGCAAAGAGCATGTCAGTGCTCAAACATGATTAATGGTTTACTTTAGCTCATGGCAAGAGTGGATGCTCTCCTAGCAGAGCACAGTGAGGATCTGAGAGATATACTCCCAGTGAGACTAGGAAAAAAACGGGGTGGCATGGGGGGAAAATGGTGCTTTGATTTTTTGGCTTTATTTTAAACATCAAAATCTACTTTAATTGGCAATAAAAATTAATTTTCCCAGGTCAAGTCTGTTTATCCGTGACAGCAATTTCCAGTGTTTATCTCAACCCACAAGTTTTTTCACCTCATTTTCTGCCCCCTCCCTGTTGAGGAGGGAGAGAGAAGCTGGGTGGGCATCTGGTTGCAGACCAAAGTTAACCCACCAAAACACCTAACAAGCAAGGGGGATACTCTTTAACAAGAGAAGAGTTGAAGCTTGAAGAACACCTTGAAGAAAATAGCTTTACTAAACCATGACAATGACAGCGCTTCCTGCAGCTCAGGGAGATGATGAGAAGCAAGATGAAGCACTGAAAAACCGAAAGTTGAAACTCAAGTTTTTCCTCTTTAAAAATTAAGATCTAGTTAAATATTGTTATTTTTCTGTTGTTTCCACATTACAGGGAAAGAAAGGACCAATCCCTAATCTGGCACCTCAATATATCATGCAACACTCAGACCATGTCAGGATAAGAAGTAAGTATGTTTCCAGCAGATGAAATTCATTAGCAAGACACAAGAAGCAGCAGGACACCACTGGGGGCATTCCTCCTTCATGTTTTCAACAATAATTTTCTTTCAGTCAGTATTTTAGGCTTCTCTTTTGGAAAGCTTCAAATGCTTCTCTCTTGGCATTTCTCAGTGTACACTTGTACACGTGTACATACAGAACTGGTATTTTTCAGAGATGCAGGGCACCTGCTACTGTCCCAGGAAAGGCACATGCTAGTCCTCCTGCAGCCTTTCAGGGATTCCCTCCAAGCTCAAGTGTGAGGTTTGGTCCACATTCCAGCACCAAAACCCTCCCAGGCAACTCTGGTCTGCTGCTAATGATGTGCCAAACTATGTTTGCACAAAGCTGAGAAGTGGAAAGAGGTAGCAACTATTTCACATCCTCCTTTTCAGACATAAAAAACAAGAACTCTAAACAATCTTTCTGCAGCCCTTCCTGCAGAAGAACCAGAGATAGCAGATGCCATTCATTGTTTAACATGGAAGGCTGCAAAACTGTAAAGTTATGATGTTTTCTCACTACCTGTTATTCCTTTGGAGAATTAAAGGGATGAAATAAATCTGAAACTACACGAAAGTCAGAGCTCTGTCCTGCTATGGCAAACAGACCCACCACTGCTATCCTTTGGCCATCCTGTGTTTCAGTGTAGGAGCTCCCTGCCAGCTGAGAGCACGCAGAGCTCCCTCTAATACACGTTCCAAGAAGACTCCAGGAAAAATACTTACTTTTCACCTTACATAAGTTCAGAGAGTAATTCCTGTTGTAGGAATGCAGAGTGTACCACTACCTGTCACCTCAACTGTAAAGCAATTCCACATTGCTTCATGCAGTTCTCCAGGTATTAAAATGTTAGCTATCACCCTAAAATATACATATGCAACATATATTTCAAGGCTGTTTCTTCCATATTGACCCAAACCCAATGCTGATTTCAATTCAGCCAAAAATCTTTCAGTGGGGGATGAAAGAAAAAAAAAAAAGTACCACAAATATACCACTATTCATCTTTGAAAATGAAAAGTGAAACATTTCTGAAAGGTTTTTGTATTCTTCCACACCCACATCTCACATCTCATCTCAACAGCCAAGCTTTCTTTCAGTTTCTTTATGGCAGAGTTTGTAGTTGCAAAAAAACAACTAAAGAAAATGTTGGATTCAGATGCAAACATCAAAGCACCAAAAAACAAACCTGCCATAGTTGCTTCAGAAACTGGGTGAGTCACAAAGACCTCAGTACAACTGAATTATCCAGGTTCTGTCAAAAACTTCACTGTCATTTAATGCATCACCATAAAACAAATAAAGTCTTTTTTTCACTTGCAGTAAACTAAGGCGTTATGAATTATACAGGTAAACAGCATGGTAAGTGTTTTAAAAGGACACTTAAATATTAAAAATAAGACAATTCCAGCAATCCTTGCCCAGGAAACAGATGCAGCATGAAATAACAACTTCTGTGCTCCCACACAGGCCCTCACAGCCACCTATCTAAAAGTCATTGGGCCTTCAAATGTGCAGAAATCACCCAAGTGATAGCTGCAGTTACGAAGATGATGTTAAAAAAATACAGGGAAATCAGCTGGCTGCTTGGTGAGGAGAAAGGCTACTATGAAGGGAGAGGCAACAGAGAGGAGAAACAAAAACCAAAGCAAATTCCATTTCTTCTTTAAAATAACAATGATGATAAATCTTCGAGCAAACCAGAAATAAATATTTTGCTTTTATGCTGCAAACAATCATCTAAAATTACTGACTGTGTTCAGACACTGCTGCAGTAGAAGCTCAGTAAAAGATCTTCAATGTCAATACAAAGGGCACTGTGCAACAGCAGGAAGGGGCTGCCTGCCTCACTTCAGCAAGAAGTACTCAGGTGGTAAAATGCTGAAGCACATCACATCCAGCATAAGGCTGGAGGAAAAAAAAGGTTGCTAACTGGGGAGCTTAGAAAATCTGCTTTTAGTTCTGAAGAGTTTCCTAGATTTGCTAAGCAAGGAGGGACAGATCCAGACCTGAACTCTAAGTGTTCATTTCTGTATGATTACAACTGCATCCCTGCTTAACCTCTGGGAAAAAGGAACATGCCTTTTCCCCGTCCTCTCAAAGAGAAACATTGAGGATGCAGGGACCATCTCTCTAAACACTACAGAATGCTTCCCACAAACAGGGCAGAGCCCTCCCAGCATGGATGGGGAGGAGAGACAGAGACTCCAGGAGCTCCCTGAAGAGCCTGCGATCGCTATTGATTGTATTGACAGTGTATGGAGCAGGGCAGTGGGAAATCTCTGCTCAGGGCAAACTGCTCTTTGCTTTGCACTGCCTATCTACAAAGAGACAGAGAGTCTAGTGGTTGTTCCAAGGTGACCTGGAGACGGGACTCTTGGGGTTCCAGTCCTGGTTTTGCTGCAGAGCTATAATGAAACCTTGTAAATCAAAATCAGTGGCCCATTTTTCTATGCAATAGGAAAAATTAAGTCTTCCAAACTTCACTGGAACACTTGAAGGAGTTACTACACAGAGTATGGTCACATTTATTTAAACTTCCTTGGATGATGCTTAAAATATATCACTTGCAGTTTCATCTGGTGTTGATCAGAAAACAAAGCTATATTAATTCATCCAAGCTGCAACCTCACCCACTAAATACTATGCCATTGTTTGATCTTCCTGTGTAGGAATAGCTGGAGACTGAGGAGTCTACAAGTAAGGATTATTATTCACAGAGGATGAATTCTTCTTGATGAATTGCAGAATAACACTTTTGAAGCAATAAATTCACACTGCTGTAGCAGGACAGAAGTTGGCTTTGGGTCCTTTACAATATCCTGAAAGTAAGGGAAAAGAAAGCCCATGCAACCTGAGAGACACCCCCTCCTGGGAAACAGGGAATATCTGCTCTCCCTGGAAGAGAAAGGAAGGATCACAGTTCCACTGAGCCCTCTCTGGGACAGGGGCTACATGACCACTAAAAGAGTCACACTGCATCAAGTTCCTAAGCAAGAACAGCACAGCCCTTCAGACCAATGCATTCTCTGCTCTAATTCAAGATCCCTTTAAACTTCAGCTGCAGGAATACTGCAGCCCATTGAAGCCCAGAGAGCCTGTCACACAGGCACCCTGCAAGTGCTAAAGGGATTCTGGAAGTGAAGGCTGGCCAGAAGAACTGACACATTGCTTTTACGATGGACCATAACATTTCTAACAGGCTGCTCTTTCTTTCAGGGCTTACAAACATCACTTGGCCCTTTCAGACAAACAGAACTGCCAAACTTTCTGCTAAAAATAAGAATACTAAAATCAACTAGTCCACATTTAGACACCAAGTGCATTTTCCCATTAAATGCATTTAACCAAGAAGACATCAGATTTAAGTTGCAAATTGCACATAGTATGTAATAGTATGAGATAAACATGTTACCTCTACACCATTTCATCTGTTAGTAGTAGATAAAAGAAAGAACCTTTCCCCTAATCAAAGTATAAATGCCAGTTACTCACAAGTTTTCTTGGTACTCAAAAATCCAACCTACACCTGGATTGGAATTTGTTTCTATAACTTAAACATAAAGTTTTTATGTTAACATGTCCATGCCACACTCCTGACCCATGCCCCACAGGAGTCTGAAGACATCAAAACCCAGAGCTGGGTCTGGTTTATTCTCCACCCTGCAGTCAGAGACCCAAAAAACATCAAAGGCTTCTTAGAGAAGAAATATGAATGTAGTCAAAAGAACTACTTTAGAATAACTTTCTGTGCAACTCAGCTGCAAAACAGACAATATTCTCTAATGGGAAAGACATACTAGAAACAACTTTCCAGAAATAACATTGCCAGCAGAGATATATTAAGGGAAAATGAACGGTAAGCAATAACCAGCCAATGCTTGGCAATATTCATCCCCACTAAAATGTCTATTTTCACTCCATGGGTTTTTCCCCCCTTAACTATCACAGTGACAAATAAATTATGAACATTACAGCTAATTCATTACTCAGCACTGCTGAGGATGGAGAGAAAAAAAAAGACAGCAGTATTTTAAAGCTGATTCTTATTCTAGGAAAACAAATAATTTATTAAACACAATAATAAATTATATAGGAAAAACTGCTCTTGAAGTTAAGTCTGTCCATGCCCAAGCCATTCAGGCTCTGTTGCTATCAACCAATTAAAAGCTTTATCAATAGCTTCAGCAACAGAATCAAGCTCTTAATCTCTGCCTCAGTTTCCCCACTTGTGACACTTCTCCCACCCAGTCCACTCCGACTGCAAACACTTGGAGGCAAATTCTATTGTGCAGCACCAAGCACAACAGAAACCTCTGAAGCACTGCAGTATTCCCAAAAACTCTTTAATGACATTCTCCGTGTTGATCTCACCAGATTTCAAGGAAGGTTTGACCAGGTCTGTACTACAGGAACACAGTATTGTGTTTGTCACATTTAACATGGGAGGTGAAGGGGTTGTGCACCAAAACAACTTAAATCCAAGAGCCAAATTCTGCTGTTAACCCCTCAGTTCTCTGGTGTTCATCACACAGGATCTCTGTTTCTGTTTGTTCCACCAGCAACCCTTTAGTGATTAACGTCTCTATTTATCTTTGATACTTATCTTTTTCCTGAAGATGGAATTTCAAGATTTTCATTAATATCCCAAACCACAGCAGCAATGAAACTGCACAGAAGGAGCCTGTTTCAGAGACCACATACACACACTCTCACCTGGAGTCACACAGCACTAATTTTACTGCAGACACTTGGTTAAGAGGGCTTTTGCAGGCTGCAGTCAAACACTGCTGCATGGGCAAAGCTCTCTCCCGGAAGTTAAGCATGGCTCAAAAGTTTTCATTCAGCAAAACAAGAAACAATTTGGCATTTATTCCCACGCAAACACCAATGCACCCTCCTTGGGAGGGACCAATTATTTTCCTTTCCATCCCATGCTCAGGCCAGTCATCCTCTATCACTTGATAAAACACATGAATAGCTGCATTCAAAGCTGTAGCAAACAGAGACAGCTCAGTAAAGCTCTGTAAAAACAGCTCCCCAGAGCACACCACAGAACTGGTTCCCAACGTGCTTCCCATATGCATGCCCTTTATCTAAAGAAGCCCATGACTTTGGCAGATGTTGGATGCTTGCAACTAGGTCAGTTTGAAGCAGAGCAAGTCGAGGCTAAAGGCTGGGGAGAGAAATTAAACTGCGCTCCTGCTCCACAAACTGTGGCTGTCAAAGCGAGAGCTCTTTGCCTTCTGCTCAGGCAATGATTTCACCACTGGCTAGGCAAACGATTTGACTGGCAGGGTGATGAAATGCCTCAGTGATAAACCGTCAGGAGCACTTGGAACATTATTACCATAAAAATATTCCAAAATATAGTGCACGTAGGAATTCACGGGGAGGGAGGTGGACAGGGAGGGAAGCGTTGCCAAGGGATGTGAATCAGCCCTATCGAAATCCCCACGGCTGCGCGGCCGGCGTGAGTGATCGCACTGCTGCATCCACCCGGCAGGCACAGGGCTCCAGCTGGAGATGGAGGTTCCAGCCTTGCCCTCCTGGTGCCATCTGCACCAGCCACCCTCAGCTCTTTAATCCGCTGCCCAGCGCTGCAGGAGAGCAAGCACGGGAAGAAATCAGCTGGGCTTTGAAAAGTTGCTGCAAAAATCCCGAGTAACTTCTGCAGCAGGAATGCCTGCAGACTACGAGCAGCATCTTCCCCACTGCCACTGCAGTTGCTGGGAAATTCAAATTTCCAAAAGCATGCAGGAGTAATTAGATGAAGCCAAATAAATGCATGCACAAAATCTTACACGAATATGCAAATAATAGGGTGTATTCAGCAGCCCCAGAAATTAAGGCAGCAGCACAGGCTTGTATTTGCATAAACTATGCAGGCTATGGCACCAAGTAATTTTGGAACATGTGCATTTTGCAAACAGCAAGCATAATAATAGACAAATATTTTGGAACGTGACATTGATCAAATACTCCCTAAAACTTCACATGAAGAACCTCAGAGACACTGTACTATTTAACCATAGACTTCTAGTGCTGGGATCCTGGGGTGTTTTCACTGCTGAGTTCTGTGGGAAAAGAATTGGACTTTATATATATAGATTTTTATCAGCATTTATTATTTATAAAGCCCTGTTGGCAAGCACAACGTTTGATGAACAAATAAAAGTGAATGATCCTTGTTTAAAAACCACATAATGAATGAACGTATACTTTGTATATATATTCAAGTAGGTGCTGCTGGTCTATTGCACAGCACATAGAAAAAAGCCTTTTTACATCTCCAAAAAGAAGTAACAATATCCACTTCTAAATGTACTGACATGAAAGCCCAGGCCAATCCACACTGCGCTCTTCAATCACTCCTGAGAAGCCAAGCCCCTGGCTTGTTTTCTTAACAAGCTGAGTTTCTGCCCTCATGGTCTCCCTGTGCAGAAAAAGACAGACAAAATCTAAGGCAACCAACTTGTCACCGTATAAGGCAAAAAAAAGGTTTCTCTTCCTGAGTTACAAATAACTAGGGAAAGTCACACATGTGGCCAAGGAAAGCAGAAGTACGAATACAGAACTCCCTCACTGCTGGCAGACTAAAATTAGTAGTTTATTCAACTGCCCAGAACTACACACTGTGCCTGTCCTACGCCACATCTCCCTATTTGTCTGCCTTTCTGTTTGCTCTCTGCTTTGTCTCGCCTGCTAATTTGTCCCTCGGGGAGCAGCCCGGCAGCCACCGCCGAGCCCCGCTCATCCCAGGGGCCCGAGCCAGTGAATATCCACTTGCAGCCACACCTGGGCAACTCGGCAGTGCCTCCACTGCTCCCACCCCACGGCAGCACCTGAGAACAGCACCCGGCCCCACGGGACACTCAGCCTGCAAAAGCGATTGAGTTCTCCGCACTTTCCAGCAAGCATCTTTCCTGCTCCTGCTCTCACTGCCCTGAAACACCTGTAAGCTCTGGGCACATCCTCTTAAAGCACAGTTTTACCCTGCAATGACAATTCAGGCATGGTACTGACGTTCAGTTCATTGTACGAAGAGCTGCACGGTGTTTGCAATGATGGAAGATAAATTATACAGGGAACAGAGAGGAACACTTGCCCAGTACAGCTGGGCCACTGCTTATGCTTGCTGGGGATTGTTTTGAGTTTAGTTTGCTTTTTCTCTTCCCCCCACTGCCCAGTTGTCTGTCACCGTCTGTGGACCCGGCTGGCCATGGGGCATGCTGTCATGCTGCTCGGAATACAGACCTGGAGGTGGGCAGAGAGCAGAGACAGCAGTGCCTCAGCCCAGCTCCCCCCTGGGAGGAGGGAGGACTGGGAATGGCAGCGGTGATTTCCAGCCGGTGGGGCTGGGGTGTGTGAAACGCCCCAAAGCAGCCAGAACGCTCCTCTTGCTACAAAGCACGCCCCAAGAGTTGGGGAAATCAGGGAAAGAAAGGTTAAGCTGGTGAGGACCGAGCAATGCAAAGGAGTTTGAGGGAAATGCCACCCTAGGGACTACTGCTGCTGATCCTACGCTCAAGCACTGTAGCGGGTGTGCCGACATACAGTCCTCGAGCAGATCCATACATTTCCAGCACACCGGTGCCCACTGGGTGACATCACCCGTGGGCTCTTCCTTGGCTATTACCCTGAGGAAGGATTATCCCACACTCATTCACACTGACAGCTCATTTTGCAAGTAGCTCATCGGAAACAATATATTTACTTACTAAGGTGTTACTCACATAAAACAGGCATATTCCTGTCAGGCTCCTACAAATTAAGTTATATCCACATATACTCACCTAGGGTACAGAACTGCTGAATTTATCTCATTAGATGTGGTGCAGTTTCTTTTGGAATTACAAGTATGTTTCAAACTAAACTTATGTTTTATTATATGGAGATGAATTCTAATTTACATTTCATATTAATGGGGAATATTAACCACGGTTAGTTTAGTCACATACCTTGAAAAATTATAGATCACGTTCAGTACAAATTTGCATAAGTAGTTTGAGCGTGAGAGAAGCAATGCTAAATACTGAATACAAGTACCAAATGCAGAGTTCTTACACTTTCTGTAGAATATATTATGTGTATGGCCTCAAAAAGCCTCAGAGATTATGAATACATTTCTTTTCCATGGAAACTATAATTCTCAAATCCAGCAAGCTATTTTGAGAAATTTAAATCAACTATACACTTACATCTGCTGGAAGCAGAACATTTCTACAGGCTGTACGCTTCAAGGCACAAGCACAGCCATATGGACATCTTTCCAACTCTTGCACTACACTTCTGCCTCTGACACCACATCTCACCGTGCAGATTTAGTGCTAAGTCTTATTTGTTCTGTACCCAACACCGGGACTTACGGGGCTGCTGCGCTTTGCACCGCTGCATCACTTGAGAGGATGAGGAAAACCGGTAACGCGGGAGGCACGAAGTCAATGCCCCACTAGAATTTCTCTGTGTTTATTCAGCGCGAAGTGGAAAGGCTGGCGCTGGAGCCGAGTGCCCGGCCAGCCGGGGACCGCCGCGGTGCCAGCCCGCCCTCGGCGCGGCCGCGCTCGGGGGGCTCGGGAGTCCCGCGGAGCGGCGGCACAAGTTGGGAGGCAGCGGGTGGGTGACCCCTCGGCACTGCTGAGTCATTTCAGCCGCCGAACGCCGGGTTGCCGTGACCCCCCCACCCCGGGCTGGGGGGCTGCCCGCAGAGCCGCCCCGGCACCGGGGAAACTTCCCCTGCGCTCCGCCGCGCACCCCCGCCCGCGGCTCAGCCCCGCCGGCGCGGGGGGCTGCGGGCCGGCCGCACT